>CAUYRT010080189.1:0-43608 GCA_963574885.1 Lepilemur ruficaudatus | reverse complement strand
CCAGTCACGGAGCTGGGCATCTGGAGAACACAAAGATGAAGAAGCCCTGCTCTTTGTTCTCCAGGAGGTCACAGTCTCAAAGGGAGAGAGAGATGTGCAGTCAGATAATTACAAGATAGGCAGAGTTTCAACAGAGGTATGGGCAGTGTTCTCTGTGAGGGATGGAGGCAGGTAGAGTATTACATGGCTGCTTAGGAATTGAAACCAAACAAATTTGGGTTCACATGGCTATCAGTGTGCACCTGGGTGATGTTAGGAAGGTTACTTTTCTCCACTATGACTCAGTTTCTTATCCAGGCAAATGAAGATGATGATACCACCTCCCTCGTAGGGTTACAGTGAGAGATCACCATGTGAAACTGATCACATAATAAGTGTTCAGTTAAGGTAATGGTAACAATAATAACCATGCTGACATCTTCACAAGGGGTGACCCTCCATGACGGCATGACAGCTGTGAGGCAGAAAAGAGAGGGTGCCTGAGAATGGAAGGAAGAATATCCCCCTGCCAGAAATTGGTGTGTGCAAAGCCACATTTAATTTCTCCCTATGGCACAATCCTAAGAATATCGTCTGGCAACGGGCTCTTCCAGCCTTTTCTCTCCACAGGCTTTGCATGTTCTAGCTGATTCTACATACAGTCAGAAGAATCATCTTTCGTCGCCGTAATTGCTATCCTGGCATTTTCCCTCCCGAGAACTAGGTAGTGGTTTCCAATTGCCTCTTGAATCAGCTCGAATCACACTGGTCCCAGGCTTCAAGACCCCAACACACGCAACAGCCTCATCTCATATCTCCTTTTTCATCGGACCCTGGGTTTCTCTCTACTCCAATCAAGGGAGCCGGTCATAAGTGCGGACATTATTTTCCACCCCTGCCTCCCCAGGAGATGGTGGACGCCCAGCATGAGCATTTGACAAAATTTCTATAGAAAGTGTGTATCTGTGTGTGTGTGTCTGTGTGTATCTTTGTGTGTGTTGTGATTTAAAATGATAATAATGAGGCGAAGCTTGGTGGTTAGAATTTATCTGGTCACAAACCAATGGTTTTGAGCCAGATGAACACTTGCTGATGTGGAGATGAGTTTTGTTGGCCTACACAGCATTTCTAAATATTTGAATCCAGTGTTCTGGACTGAATGTTTGTATCCCTCAAAATTCATGTACTGAAGTCCTAATCCCTAATGTGAATGACATTTGGAGATGGGGTCTTTGGAAAGTAATCAGGGTTAGATGACATTATGAGGGTGGGGCCTTCATGATAGAATTAGTATCCTCATAAGAAGAGACCCTAGAGAGTGCTCTCTTGCATTCTTGCATGCTTTCTCTCTCTCTTTCTCTCTGTATGCCATGTGAGCACACAGAAAGAAGGCAGATGACTACAAGCCAGGAAGGGAGCCCTCACCAGAACCCAGCCATGTTGGCGTGCTGGTTTGTGACTGCCAGCCTCCAGAACTGTTAAAAAAAATTCTTTTGTTTAAGCCAGAATACCCAGAGTACCCAGTCTACAATATTTTGTCATGGCAGCTCAAGGTGACATATATTCAGTTTTATAGCTTCTAATCAAAGGGAAAAAAATGAAGTACACAGCAATCAATAAATAAACCTAGAAAATACCTGGCTGTCCTCCCAAATGGCATTAATTCACTGAAGCTGAGTAAAGGCTTTCTTTTTTCCACTGGAACCTCTGGTTTGCCACAGTCTTCACCAATCTCTATTGCCTCTCTCTGCTATACTTTGCAAACTGTGTCTGTATATTACCTGCAAGACAATTGACCCTTACAGTCTGCTCTAGTGTCACCCTTTCTGTGTTAGGAACAAACCTTCACTGAAGACCTACCACTGCTTATGTTGCATAGATCAAACTCAAAGCAGCATACGTTTATTTATAATCAAATTCAATAAATTTATGTCAACAGTAAGGTGCAGAGGGTCATTTAGGAGAGTCAATTCCCTTTTCCTTATCATTTTGCATCTTGTTTACCTCTGGGCAGGGACTCTTCCAAATTTTTCTCTATTTCTGTCTTTTTCTCTCTGTTTCACCTTCTCTTTCTCTGTGTGCTTATATATGTATATATGTCTTGCATACATAAACTCTAATTGTATAAAAATCTGTATCCATCTATCTCGTCGATTTACACATTTGCATGAATCAATTAAAAATTTTTCTCTAAACTTTCTCTGAAATGCAATCAATAATTATATTCTATTCAATCAAGTGATGAAACAAATTCACAGTCTTCAGGAATCTGTTTGATTCCTGTGGTATCCTCAACAATTCTTAAAGATAGAAGCCTGTAGACCCATTATTCTCACAAGCTGGCTGATTTGAAAGCTAATTCAGACCCATATTACTTACATATTTTTAAAAATTAACGTAACAACAACAAGTATTACCTAAGCAATTCTCCTATGCTTGGCACTGTGCTAAATTAATTGTTCTTTTCATCTCAGGAACAAACCTAAAATAAATATGATTATTTCCATTTTACAGATGAGGAAGCAACAGTGAGGTTAAGCAACAGTAAAAAAAAAGCACAGAATTGTAACCCAGATTTTCTTTCTCCAGCCCAATTCTTATTCTATTTTTGTCCCATTTCTCATGATATATGGTTGAAAAATTGTTGCTTATATATGAAGCTGAGATAGGTGCATTTTTTTTTCTCACCAATTGTTAGCAATTTGGTGGCTTCACAGGCCTAATAAAGTTTATGCTACTTTGTTTTAATTTGAAAGTAAGAAGAAAATCTGCCCTGTGGTCAAATCCTCCTTTATAAATTGAACTCTGGTATAAAATTTATACTTGTTCTCCTCCCACTCCCAAACAAATACTCCCACAAAGTTTTTATAAAGTTTCAACTCTCTTAGGAAGCCAGCATCCTTCTGAGTTATTAAATGCAGCAATATGTTTCTATCTGATTCCCAAGAAATTGATGAATTCAGTGATTTGAGTCAATGACCTTGTACAGGCTTGAAGACTTTTAAACTAAAAAGGGGCTAGGGGCTGAGTTAAAGGTGGAAACAACAAACTAGGGTGCAATTTCTGACTCTAAATTTAGTGATATATGCCCAATAAACAAAAAACCTGTGCTATCTTGATGTAGTCCAACTGTGGGGGATCCTTATGCTGGGGTGTCACTGCTTCAAACTAGCTCCCTGGAACGCCAGCCCTGTAGTCTTTCCTCTGAGCATTGAGATGCAAGATGCTCTCATGAGCCAGTGGCCAAGGGGGTCTCTGGGCCAGAAGACTGCTCCCGGAATGTCCTGAATCTTCTCATATCTCAGGGAAGCAAACAATGTTGGGTCCTATTTCACACTCTTCCAGCTTGGAGAGTTTTTCCTGTTAAAACCTTGATCTGATATTGATGTTCCTGGTGGTCAGGAGGTAGTGCTAGCCCTTAGAGCCTCTCACATAAACTCCACAGGTGATATCCCATGCCTGCTTCGGTTCCACGGGCAACCGGCCGTAAGCAGACCTTTCTCAAAAGCTACCCCATCACTTCCTAGCAGTGTGGTTTAGGAAGTTTCCTAATGCTTCGTGATACTCAAATATTTCAGAGTATCATTAGGAGATAGACCAGACGGCAAAAATAAAAGCCTTAGCACCCGGTTTCCGAACAAATACATCCTAGTTGTTACGAGTTTGGGCCCTGACCTTTGATCGGGGTTTTAATTCTACTGGTGTCACTAAATTGTTGTAAGACTTTGGGGAGGTGACATAACATCTTCAAAAGTCATTTTCTTCATTTCTCAAATGAGAATGGAAATGAGCACTGCCACATAAGCCTGGCGAGGAGCAAATAAGAGAATGCTTATAAAGCACTTAGCATAGTGCTTAGTACCCAGTCAGCCCTCAGTATAGTTTAGCTCTTTTTCTTTCTAGTATTCTTTGAATAACTGCATGTATCTCTGCAAACACACCTAAGTTGTTTCCTGAAAGGTGAGCATTAGAGCCAGCAATGGGATGCAGCTCTCTGGTAAGATGTGTTGGTGGGGCACATGCCCCGGCTATATCCACATCACCCCCCCACCTTGGGCCACGCAGAGTGGCCCACCATCCCAAGTCCTCCCCCAGGAGGAAACGAACCTGCATCCTGACCCCAGCCTGGCCTTTGCCCCTTTTTCTGGGATTTCTTTTGCTGGAAGGTTTTGTACATTTATGAGAGGGACGGGAAATAATAGGTGTTGAACAACAATGGGACAATAGTCAGTTAGTGGCTGCTGTTCCTATGAGGCTGGGTAAGCTTTGTCAGAAAAGTCCAGGAGGGATGGCGCCGGCAGCAGTTTGGCTCGGCTCTCTCTCTCTCCGCAGAGAGGATCAACCTGCACTCACCGAGGAGACGGTGGCTGGCGGTGGGGCTGAGGGCTGGCTTAGTGCTCCGTGAGACGCTGAGCTCCGCTCTGTGCACACCGTGCAGCTAATTTACCTGTGCGCATCTGTGACGTGAACAACTCTCACAAATGGAAACCACAGCCTCCAGAGTGAGCGCACTTTGGAAAGAGAGAGTGAAAATCAGGTTGTCCTGTGGGAATCCTGATAGTTATAGGATCCTGGAATTCTACGGGAGCTTTTAAGTGGTAATTAAAGGCAGCGATGGGACAACACATTAGAAAAGGATTCACCAGTTTGCCTCTTTCCTGGAAGCACCTTTTCAAAATTAATTGGCTTTTCTCCAGGTTGTGCGTGGGGTTCGAAAACACATTGATCCTTTCTTCTTTTGAAATAGGGAACTTCCATTTTTTTTTTTTTTTTTTTTAGAAAGACTATAAGACACTGTGAGATTTTAGGTAGACCAGTCCAATTTTGTAATTCAATTTCATTGGAAGAGTGATGAAAATCACTGTGCTGCTCTCCTGAATAATAATTAGGTCTCTGTAGTTAGATGAAAGGAAAGCATTGGCTGATAGTGAATCAGTACTTGGGGGAGGCGGGTGGCTTAGTGACTTGCCCCCTAAAGTGTTTTTCTGAGAAGACAAAGCTGGTGTGGCCCTGCCTGCCATCCTTCGTGTAATTCTTACCCCTTGGCTTCCTTCTGCTCCGTGCACAAGCGGTCCTCCAGTGCAGGTTTCTCATTCAGCGAGTGTTTTTGAGCCTCAGTGTGTGCCACACCCTTTGCGTGGAGTTGGGAACACACAAATTAACCAAAGTGAGTTTTGGTCCCGCCCTAACTAAGTGCGTTCTAATGCAGGCCACAGACAATTCCACCGTAATTGGTAATTGCAACACAGTGAGATAAGTGCTGTGGTCCAGGAAGCCCAGGGGCCCATCGGAGCCTGCAGGACAGACATCCATCGAAGCCAAATTGAAAGCTGAAGGGGGGCTGGAAGGAGACCCAGGCAGAGGGGGTGGGAGAGTGGTCTTGGGATGTGCAAAGGCCTGTATAGAAAAACAGCACTGTCCAAGGCAGACTTGCCAGCCAAGGTGCGGAGCTTTGACTTCATCCTCAGGGACATGCATGCAGAGTCTGGGGAGAGCATCCCATGGGGAGTGGCATGATCAGATTTATGATTTAGAAAGGCCTTCTCTTCTCTCTCTCTCTACCAGTCTGTTTCATTTTGTGACTCCCTACCAACCACAGCTACTTAGGCACAGTCTCCATCTTTGAGTTCCTTTTAGTCTCTCTGTGCAGAGAAGAACAACAAACTGTCAAAGAATAATTGTTTACAAAATGTAAAATAACGAATCTTATAAATATGTCAAAGATTTATCTAACTCAATCATTAATGAGGGAACTGGTAAGTAGTACACCCAGTACAAGGGAGAATTTAAAGAAGCTCATGTTTATGTGTGCTAAAGGAACGCTGAAACAAGTTTATAAATAGATGCAGAAACTGGTCTGTCCACAGGACCATAATGAACCTGATACAACCAATACACTTCCCCAATAAGAATCATTTACACTATTATCAGTTCTCTATAATTTATGGAGTTGCCAAATACCCCAACGACAATACAAGGTGGAGATAACCCAGAGGGACAGGAGACCTCTGAATCATTTTTGCCCACTTCAAAGTTTTTCACAATTTTTCCTGACAGTAAGGCAAAGAAACATGTGTCTTGGGTTCTGGAAGTCTACAGTCGTTTTCTAGCTCTGCCCACTCTCATTTGGACTTTCCCTTCCTGGGCCTCAATCTTTTCATTTTTTAAATTTATTCATATACTGGGTATTATGATACCATTTAAAAAAAGCAATCTGTTGAAAAATAATTTATAATATTTGTAGGGTTGTCAGACTTTCTAAATAAAAACATAAGTTGCCCAGTTACACTTGAATTTCAAATAAACATCAAATATATTTTTAGTATAAGTATGTCCCAAATATTGCATGGGATATACTTATACTAAAACAGTATTCCTACTCTGTCTGAAATTCAACTGAGCATTCTGTATTTTATCTGGCAACCTACCTATATGTCAAGTGTGTAGACTATACTATTATAAGAATCCAGAAGGTGGCTTGGTCAGGTGGACTGTTAAAAAAACAAAAACAAAAACAAAAAACAAAAAATAGAACAGAAGAAGGTCAATTCAGAAAGACTCAGGAAACCCAAGACTCCATTTCCCAAGTTTTTGCTTTTGCTTTGCTTGTTCAATCACCAACCTTCTGTAGATGTGAGAGGAAAAAAATCAAGTTCAATACAGAACTGGGGCATAGACTACAGTTTGGTGGGAATCTAGTTCCTGAAGGAAAAGAAAGGAAGGGGAAGGAAGTGGAGAGAATTCTTTCCTTCTACTGGCTCCCTGCCACTCAGTGTTTACAGGTGATGGGCTCTGACAAGTATCTGCTTGCCACTGGGAGAGGAAACTGGGCATGGCAGTATGTCTCATGGGTGGCTCTTCCCTGGCTTTAGAAAATTGTCCCATTCCTAGTTATTAATAGCTGCAATTCACTCTCGTACCTTGGGTTACCTACCGTGTGTCTGCTTGAGGCCAGCAGGTGCCTCAGGCCCCATGTCCAGTGTTTGGGGGTTCACAGCTCACTGTAAACTGGGGAGAACCTATTTCTGTTTCTTGCAGAATTTTATAGGCTTTAATTATTCATATTGGGTAGCTTTGCATTTTCTTTTTTTTTCTAATTGTGTAGCTGGCTGACAGAGGAAGAAACAGTTTTATGCTGAGTAAGCACTGCCAAATCTCTGTCACTTGTTTTGAAGTGACCGAAAATTACAGAGTCCAGCCTCCCAGACCAGAGGCAAAAGAAGAAAAACGTGTAGGAAGTCTCCCGTATTTCAGGAAGGGACTTCCCGTTCCAGGCACAAATTCTGTCCTTACAAAGAATGCTAGGCAGAGAAAGGTCCACTGTTTACTGGCTCTTAGGAGATGTGAGTGGGGAGACGGAGATGGCTTTAGCAGAGGGGGCCTGTCTACCAAGACTTCTTTGGAGACGGCAGCAGATGACCAGGAAGGTGCTTGTGAAATCACACAGCAGACTAAGATGAGTTTCAGTGCTGTTCCCCCATGTTTTTAGTTTTTCTCTGATCCCTTGGAAATTCCTCCCTGTCCTGAATTCTCAGTACGCTCCTATTGCTTCTTTCCAAGATGCTCAGTCTTGTCCTTGGCCTTGGGCTTCTTCCAAGATGGACTTGACCACATGATTCTCCAGCTGTGTGACCTGGAGTTACTTAAACTCTCCTTTCTCCACAAAGTGCAAGCTGAGAACTACTTCACATGATAATATCTTCAATGTAGAGAAAGGACGTATGAAAAGCCCTCAAGAAGTCACAGTGAAGGTCACGTGGATGGAGAAATTCACTACCTACCACACATTCATCTGCATAAACACATTGAATTCCCACAACAACCTGTGAGCTAGGTAGCATCATCAATCCCATTTTACAGCTAAGGAAACCAAGGCACAATTATTAAATGATTTTCCTAAGATTATGCAGCTTTTAAGTGATTATGCTAATATGTCAACCAACAGCCTAGCTCACAGGATAAAGTTATTAACCACGAGGCTCAGAGCCTCTCTAATAAATATTAGCTATTGTTATTATTATTCCTTACTATTCTGGAGAACACTAGGGTCCAAGAAAATGTTACAGTTCTTCAGTTCCTTGGTCATATTAATTTGAGAAGATTCACAATATATCTCAGGATATTAAAGTATTGGAGAAGTCAGATGGTAAAAATATTATTTTTTTAAAAAGTAGACTCCTTGTTGTATAATACTTTTAGACTGACATAAAAGTTGCAAAGATAGTATAGAGAATTGCCATGTACTCTGAACCCATTTTCCCCAGTTGTTAAGATATTATGCTAGTATGTAAGTTTGCCACAACTAGGGAGCCAACATTAATACATTATAGTTGGCCCTTGAACAACACAAATTTGAACTGCATGGGTTTACTTATATATGGCTGCTTTTCAACCAAATGCAAATCAAAAATACAGTATGCACAAGATCTCAACCCTTGCATAGGGAGGACCTACCTTTCCATACCCATGGGTTCCTCCTGGCTGACTGTAGGCCTTGGGGATTTTGGTATATGCTGGGATCCTGAAACCAACCCCCTGCATATACTGAGGGATGATGATATTATTAGCTAAACTCCGTGCTTTATTCACATTTCTTCAGTGTTTACATAATGCTCCCAGGCTTCCATCCAGAATACCACATTACATTTAGTCATCATGTCTCCTTAGGGCCCCCTGGGCTGGGACAAGTCCTCAGATTTTCTTGTGTTTGATGACCATGATTGTTTTGAGAAGTACTGGTCAGATGTTTGGCGGAATGTTCCCCCATTTGGTCATGTCTGTTGTTTTTCTCATGATCAGACGAGGAGTTATGGGTTCTGGGGAAGAAGAGCACAGAGTTACAGGGCCATTCTCATCACATCATGTCAAGAGTGCCGTGTCCATTGTCAACAGGGCTTATTAGTGAAGATGTTAAGCTTGACCACCTAGCTGAGGTTGTATTTGTCAGGATTTTTCCTCTTTTTATACCATACTCTTTGAAAAAAAGTCACCAAGTCCCAGCTTAAGGAGTAGGGAGTTAGGCTCCATCTCCTTGCAAGAGGAGTAGCTACATAAATCATTTGTAATTCTGCGTGGGAAATTTGTCTCATCTATTCCATTTATCATTCAACCATTTGTTTATATCAGTATGGATTCATGGATGTTTGTGCTATGCTTTGGGTTATAATCCAATACTGTGCTTTTTGTTTTGTTATTCAAATTATTCCACTTTTGGCCATGGGGCGCTCTTTCAGTTGTCTCCTGTGTCCCTTTGACAGATATGTCCTCATCAGTGTGTGTGTGTGTGGTGTGTGTGTGTGTGTGTGTGTGAGTGTGTGTTTGGGCACTTACTTTCTGGCACTACAGGGTATTCCAGAGTAACCTTCTATACTCAGTGCTCCAGCTCTAGAATGAGCCATCTTTTCAAGGAGCCCTGGTTCCTTTTATCACAGAGTCTGGGTGATGGATGTGCTCATTGATACTGAGGCGTCTCAGCATTGAGAGTTTGGAAGTACATGTCTTTAGTGTTTTTAACCAAGAATGTTTCCCAAACTTTTTTGAATACAGGACTTCTCCTCCCCTTCAAATAATGCAAACATTGTTTAATATTTCTCAGAATGTTAATATTCCATGCAATCCAGTTTGTCATGTGATAGCAATTGCATTTGTGTATCTGGATTTTAACAATAAAAAGTATTAATGATAGTTACAATAATAATAGTTACCATTTATTGACTATTATGTACTAGGCATGGTTCTGGCCTTGGTGATTAGAGTGGTTGGAGAGACTCCTTGGTCCCTATTCTCAAGAGATTCTGTGTCTAGTGAAAAATAAAAAAAGAACAATTAAAAATTGGTGTCACAAGAGAGACAAAGGCCACCACAGTCTGAATAACAGCCTGGCTTTCTGCCTTACCCCCACCTCCCTCTGGTCCGTCAGCCACGCTGAGTCAGAATGACTTGTCTCACATCTTCTAGTAAGGTGTCTCTCTCCTTCCAATTGACCTCAGGATAGAACCCTGCAGTGCTAGGAGTACAGGGAGGCCACCAGGTGCCTGGGGACAGGTGTTAGGAAGCGTGCACTCTGAGGTGTAACCGTACACTTGCATAGCTCTGACAGTGAGTGCCTCCTTAAACTGTGCCCAGACTCCTTCAGGTGACTTACACATCATGGCTTTTTATGACGGGATCTCTGCTACTTGTGGCCTCTTTCTCTGCCCTCTTCACCATAGACACATTCATTCTCTCTCTCTCTCTCTCTCTCTCTCTCTCTCTCTCTCTCTCTCTCTCTCTCTCTCTCCAGGCACATCCAACACCCTTCTCTTTGCCAGGCTATATCCTACTTCTGGACCTTCACAGAAAGGAGCAATCTTTCTCCTCTTCATCTGCCCAATTCCTACTCTTTCTGCAGGTCTTGGGTAAAGGTTACTTGCTCTAGGAAGATTTCCCTGTCCCCAACCCATGCACCCTATCAAGATCCATCTTCATGTATGTCACCCCTTGGCGCCCTCTACTGGCCGAGAGAGGCCATTATTCCATTGATTGTCTGGTTGTGCCTTCCCTGCCTGGATTCTAAGCTGGGGAAGAACCATATCCTCCTTGCTCACTGTGGAATTCCCAGTGCCTGGCATTTGGCCGTGGGTGCTCGGTATTCTCATACTAAGTGAACTCAGGATTATACGAAGGGATGAATTCAGACTGAGCATCGGGAAAGGCTTCCAGGAGCAGGTGATGCTTGAGTTAAATCAAGAGAAGAAAAGATGAGGCTTCAGTAAGGCTGAGAACTTAAACAACTAGTTGAACCAGACAAATTTGTCATTTGTGTAAGTCAAAAATGGTCAAGTATTCATAAAGGTTAACCTAATAATAATAGGTAACATTATTGAATACCTGGTGTTTTAAGCTCTTTAAATGCATTGACTCATTATTGATGCTATGACCCCTATGGGGCAGATACACCTATTGCTTGCATTTAAGCAATAAAGAAATTAAGGCACAGAAGTTAAGTAACAGACCCAAGATCACACAGCCCAGGAGCAAAGCCAGGGCTCCAGCCCAGGGTGTCTGCCTCAGAATTCTGAACCCTTAGCCTACATCTTGAAAGCAAGGAGGGAGGGGAGCACTGAGGAACACTAAGGAAGGTGTGAGAAAGTGAAATTTGCATTTTTCATAGAGATTTGCTGGGCAGACTGAAAGTACAGTGACAGCTTTGCAGTCATCTCCAGATGATCCTCCTGATATTGTTACATGGTTTCTTTTAATCGCCTGTTCTCTTAGCCAGGGCACCTCTTGGTCCCCACCTGCTGCTAACCAAGGTGGCTTCAGAATGTATAGACAATAGCCTGGCATTTTAGAGGGTACAAGCCAAACCACCCCAGTTCTGCACCAGGGTATCAGCCCCACACTGCCTAACTCATATATCTGTGCTCTTTGTTGTGGGTTTTAAGATT
Source organism: Lepilemur ruficaudatus (assembly GCA_963574885.1). Lineage (NCBI taxonomy): Eukaryota > Metazoa > Chordata > Mammalia > Primates > Lepilemuridae > Lepilemur > Lepilemur ruficaudatus. Next base: position 32,200 of record CAUYRT010080189.1, on the reverse strand, counting down.
ATTAGTAGGTTCCAAAAAGGCCCTGTTCTAATGAGAGGGAGGGCTGCTTTCCCCTGTTGACATAGCGCTCTTCCTACAAGTATGCAAATGGACTTTGGATACAGCAGGCAGTGCTTGCTGAAAGGGGCAGTTTGGCTTAATGGCCTTTAGCTGATAAATCTAAGATACTACAGACAGAACTGGGGAATGAGCCTCAGGTCCCAGACAAGTGCTTTAATTGCACTAATGTGCCTGTGTAGCTTTCAAGGGCCTCAGTTAGTTTCAATATCTGTAAAATGAGGTTAGGGGTTGAATTCCGGCCCCTCTGAATTTCCAAGTCCACATATGATTCTTACTGCATCATGGTTCAGGTTGATATTCTGCATAGACTTGCTCCAAAAATATTCTGGGTTTTGTATTTCTTCCCGCAAAGGAGTGACTTAGGCTGTGTTGAGAGATTACCAGGAGGAATCATTACAAATCCCTTAGTAATAATTTGTGAATTATTTACATAAAGGATTTAGATCTGTTCAGGTGTTTTTATTTTCATGAACAAAGCACTGTGTTTTGTTCGTATGAATGGCTGCTTACAAGACAAAAATCCCTTTAACTTGAGACAAAATATATCTTGGGTAAAGACGCAAATGATTAGAAATAAGAAGCTTGAAATGCCAACCTGGGAGCTGATGGCTTGGGCTTCAAATAAAATTCCATCTACTGAACCCTTAAGTATAATTAAGCACAAAACACCACCTGAAGGAACACAAGGATTTGACGTAAACCCACAGAAGCCAGAAAATTCAGGTCACCAGGCTCATCCTGCCCTGGTTAGAGGGAGCTTTGATGCTGTTCTCTCCCTGGGGTTCAGGAGCTGCTGCATGTAATCTCCTAAACCACAAGGACCAGGGAAAGGGCACAAAAGCTGGAATGAAAGGCAACACGTATGCCAATTTTCAGCTACTTTCCTTTTGTCAGCTGAAGGAAGCCTATAGATTCTGTTTAGCACATTGAGAAATGAAGTTTCCTGATTTGGAAAATCAAATGCTTGAGCCATACAAAGAAAATAGTCACCTTCAAACTGCTCTTACGTAACCTGAAACCCTGTAACGATATTCTTCAGCCAAGGGGTGCCATTCCTGTGGGGCCCAATTCCTTTTCTTTTGGATCTGAGGAAGGCGTGGGATGGTTGACCTTGTCATTCCGAGAGGTAAAATGAAGAACTCCCAGACTGGAGTGGGCCCTCCTGCACTCCAGGGCACTATCTTCCTACCTTGCAAAGGTTTTGACCCTTCTGAGGCAGCAAGACGGAACAGAGTAAGTGTCCTAGGTGGGAATCAGTTTGGTAAGTTTACAAAATGTATTGTTGTGCGTTACCCTGCAAAGACAAAATAGGTTAATACACGTGGGAAGAAGGGGAATGGGGAGGAACTCAATATTTTTGAAGTGACCATTGTGGGATATTGCATTTATACTCTATTATATAAGTTAATTTCACCTAATTCTCGTTAAAAAACATCTATAAAGTAGGTTTTCTACAGACAAGGCCACAGCTCACAGAACTTAAATAAGTTGCTCCAAGTCATACAGCAGGTAAGGGGCAGAGCTGGGATCAGAACCCCCAAACCTACGTTTATTTCTCCCACAGTGTCCTGAAAACACTTTTCAAAAGTGCCTTCATAGAATGTATCATAATGTTCTTTTCCCTCTTCCTCCCGTTAAAACTTCCTGGAAGAGTTTTCATAATTGCTACCTGCAAGTCACTGAGCAGAAAGGACTGTGTAACTGCAGAGAGGGGCAGAGGAAAGGGAAGAGGCCAGGGACGCAGAGAACTGGGAGGAGCAACAGCTTTTCACGTTTCTCTGCCCAGGTTGGCAGGGCAACGTCTATGGGCTCCGAACTTTGCCGGTGATCATCATGCATCTTTCCAAAAGAAAAGGGAAGTTGCTCGGAAAGAACAATTGGATAATTGGTTCTGGAGAAGCGGACTTAGTAGACCAGGAACAGTTTTCAAATCCATGACGCTTTCATGTGCATTAGAATGAAATAGGTCTTAAAAAATTATCCTGCATGATACGATGAGTATTTCTTTCCGGCACAGTAGAGAGAAATAGACTCTCATGGCTAAGACTCAAGTCAGATCAAATGTAAAGAATAAGAAATTAAGGAGGCAAATTGGTACTTATCTTAAAGGATTGTCATGAGATTAAATATTTATAAGCAATTTAAACAGAGCCTGGTATGTAGTAGGAATATAAGTGTCTACTAAGTAAAATTCAGTGAGTTGCCCCGTTGTCCTGACTGCAGCCTGAGTTCCAAGGATAGCTCATATTCCTATCATATAGTAAATGCTCAATCAAAGTTTAGTGGATAAACTCTAATGACCTCACAATATGTGAAATTCTCAAATCCACACCCATTTTATTTCTTATTAAGCGTATTTATGTTAAGGTGTTAGAAGTATTAAAAATTGCAAAATCAAGATTATGAGATTGTTCAACTCTTCTTTGAAACTGGGAATTCATCTATATAAGTCTCTTAAAAAATTAATGAGCTCAAGGGAGAAGTATCACATATAAAAAACAATGTTTGGAGCTTTAAGTTCTCACTATGTAAATGTGTACCATTCCATGTGTCTCTCTGCAATGCTCAAGTGGGTTGGTGAAATGAATGTACAGAAGTTATCCTGTTTCTGGAGATTATAGGTAAATACTTTATGATACCTGAAGGGTCAATTTGTAACCTGCAATAAAGAGCTGGTTTCTTCATACTGGGCTGCCAGCCCCCTTTACAACAGCAAGAACAAGAGAGGTGCTGCAGCAAATTACGTGATTAGCTATCTTTCAAAATTAAATTGGTTCTGATCTGGATGTTGTCAAAAAAATATCTAAGGCCTGGGGAAGATTACAGTGTTTATAAATCAAAAGCAGCTGCTTCTATTTGCAATGGCTTTTGTTAAAAAAAAAAAATCTTGATTTGACAATCCCTTTTTTAGGTTTGAGTTCACAACACATGTGAAAAACCAGCACAGTAACAAAGCACAAAGAACAGGTTTTATCAAGGAAATTCTAAAATGCCCTTCACTGTGGCAGAGGCGTGAGGTGTTGGCTTCCGTATCAGAAGCGAAAGCTAACCCAGCAGTTGATAATGACAGGTAGTTATGTAAATAGATTGCCTGAGCCAGGCAGCTGGGCATTTCTAGAAAACAGAAGTCAGAAGTCACTGAGCACAAAGGGTGTTAAGAAAGGGCCTGGTGAGCATGTACACAGAGCTCTCATCTACGCAGTCCTAAGTCTGGGATTGCCTACTGATTCTCAGGATACAGCAATTTAACAATTTTATAGTTAGTACATTGCCTGGGGTTCTAGGCATTTTTCTATGTCTGGTTCATTCCCCAAAGTAACTTTGCAAAAATGTTAAGCTTAACTGTGGGTTCCCTGGAACAGCACAGAAGGCTGACGTTTCCTGTGTTGTGACTGCAGGACTTTCAAACATCTAGCACTTTCATCCTGGTTATCAAGGAAGAATGTGTTAGCTCTATCAGACTGCTTTGCACAGTCCTGCATCACTTGACAACAGGGATACGTTCTGAGAAGTGAGTCATCCGGCGATTCTGCCGTTGTGCAAACATCATAGAGTGTACTTACACAACCCTAGGTGGTATATATGTTTTTATTTATATGTGTTTTATATGGAAAACCAAATGTCTCAGCACCATTACTGAACATCAATCATTTCTCCTGCTTGATCTGAAAAGCCAATATCAAATACCACGTATCTGATTTCTGTATATATATACTCCATTATAATCTTACGTATGGGACACTGTTGTACTTGTGGTCCATTGTTGACTGAAACGTCTTATGCGGTGCATGACTGTGTTATCCTCTGGGGCAGCAACAAAACTTCAAGATCGTGCAGACCTGAGTTTGAATCCTGCCTTCACCCTTTCATAGTTCCGGCTTGCTGGCTAAACTAATCAGCCTCTCTGAGTCTCGGTCGGCAAAAATGCTACTCATAAATGCTGGCGAGGAAGGTTTCTTTCCTGTAAGGACTCAGTGCCTGGTATTTAGTGGTGCTTTAATCACTGGTTGCTGCTATTACTTGTAGACCTTGGAAAAGAGTATACAGGGGCAGCATTGCATTAAAGGCCACCTGCTGCATGTCCTTGAACAGATAACTGAATCTCCCCACCCAAACTCCTCCCCCAGCCTCCATTTCTTTATCTATAAAATGGGGACAACCAGACCCATCTCACAGGGGTTTGGGGTAGATTAAATGAAACGTTCGGGGGGTGTCTGGAACGCAGCAAGTGCTGAGTAGACAGATAGATGGTAGTGGTGGTGTTTTTGTTATTGCCGTTTGAGGCTAAAATTACAAATATAAATCAAATCCTGAACTTCCTCCAGATAGTCCCCATCACTTTACTCTGTTCCTTCGATCTCAGAGCATCTGAAGTTTTTGCTTATCTCTTTGTTTCTTCTCTCACTCTCCTTCTAGAATGTAGGTTCATGAGGTCAGGGAAGAAACCTTGTTTGTCGGCTTACTGCGGTTCTCTCTGCATCTTAGGTCGATGTCTGGCTCACTGTAGGCCTTCAATAAATATTTGTGGCATGAATGAATGAATGAACAGAAGCTGTAGGCAGAACACCATCCCTCCACCCCTGTTGCGGTCCGTGGACCGTGGCGTCAGCTGTCCTGCAGCTGCCTGGCGCCCGATTGGCTGTTCTACTGTGCGCATCCTCCTCTGAGTAGATTCTCTCCACCTCTTGGCATCTTCTCAGGCCACCTCTTTCAGCTGCCTGCTCCCTTCCCCCAACCAGTGTGTGCTCAGGGAATGCAAACTAATTTAACCAAAGCCAAACATAATTAGGAGAGTAAATCTGCTGCTACTGCTGCTAGAGCAGCAGAAAAAAAAATCATAGAGTGCATTCCAAAAGGAAATGCGGTCTCTCGGCTTTTGGGACCCCCTGCTGTTAGCGTAATGGCTGTGCTGCTGTCAGCTGCCCCCTTTCCCCACCAGGTTGGACAGGAAGGAGCTGACTGCACAGTAGCACCCCTTTGCTGCTAGTACTGTCAAGAGGCAGAGATAACACCCGCCCTATAAACGTGCCTGTTCTTGGGGGTTCACAGTTAGTATCATTTGACCCAAGGCAGCTCCAAATCCTAAGCCATTTCTTTCCTCGGTTCATTCATTCAATCATTCATTCGTTGGTTTGTTAGTTTGTCTAGGAATGCTCATCCCCCCTTCTGCTATTGCGCTGGACACTGCACTGAGTGTTTGAGTCACAGCAGAGAACAGAAGCTGCTCCAGGGTGTCTTCACTGGGGATAGGAGGCTTGGGGCCTACAATTTTTAGAAGACTGGTCTAGGATCTAAAGTGCCTGTCAGTTACTCTCGGTTTCTGGTCAGACACTCGGATAGATCCCATCCTATAGATCTCCCAGGGACAGAAAGGCTCAGCATTTGAAGAACTAGCATAGCAAACGTTTTTTGTGTTTACTTTGATTTGATGTTTCCTTGGGTTGCTTGAGGTGGGGGAGCCTGCTGCAGATGGCACCACCCCTGAAGTCCCTCTACAGCCGTCCCTTGGCATCCTGCCGTGGCAGTGGAGAGAGTAGACTCCTGTTAATAAATGATATGGAGCGTCCCGGCTACTCTTGCCATAGGTGAAGGCTATTGAGGAAGCTCTTGAGATTTTCTTGAGGCCAGATAGCATGCACCTGTTTGCGTTGGGTGACTAACTCCCACCCCAGTGCCCAGACCGCGCCACTATACAGGGAATGCCCATCTGGCATGGAAGAGGAGAGGACCCACTTTTGCAGCTGTTAAGAAAGGGAATGATCAGTTACATGCATCTCAAGCTTGATTTCATTCATAAGTAGTGGCAAGAAATCTGAATTTGGATCCTGAAGTCCCTCTTTCTAAAAACGGTATCTACAATGAATTAAGTGCTTGCAGTGGCCGTGCACATTGTTAAGCCCTTTATCTATGGAAGCCTGTCATAAACTTATGGCAGCCCTGAAAGATGGTAAGCGTTCCCACTTTTTGAGTAACAAATCAATAGGAAGTGACCTGCCAGAGCCATATACCTCATAAATGGCAGAACTAGGGTTTGGAGGAAGCGTTGCCCCTAATTTGCTACTGTAGCACCCTATGTTTCGCTTATAATACATCTTGTCACACCCCGTTTTTATTACCTATTTATTATTGCATATCTCTCTGCAAGCCACACACTTTTTGAGGCAGTATTGTGTCTTTATGGTTCCCTGAAGGTCTCCAACTCGTCGCGCAATCCCTGACATGGCATAACTGTTCAACGTGTGTTTACGGAATGAAAGAAGGGACACATGAGTAAATGCCTCTGCAGCACCTGCTACTTGTTCCCTCCTTTGCAGCCATTTTTTAAAAGAGATCCCAATCTGTTTCAGAAGGAAACTTTTCATTTCCATTTTGTGACTTACTTTATTTAAGTATCATCAGTGCATCCCCTCCTTTCCAGGGCCCTGTGATTTCAAGGCGGAAGGAAATCATCTCATGGGTGGGGGAGGGACCCTGAGGAGGCCAGAAGAAAGGTGTGCTGTGTCTTCACTCCACCAGTGGCAGGGGTGCATTCACAAAAGATTTGGGGTCCAGTTTGGGAAAAGGGGGGGAAGGAGAGACAGGTGTCTCTGGTTTCTGATAAGCCATGTGTATGTCCCCCAAACAGGAAGGCTCAGGCATCTGAGGAGTTTCCGCTTGTTCTAAATTCTTATGTCAACTCTGAGAGGTTGGCTTAGAGAAGGCTCGAGAACAAAAAGGGGACCTTGTAGCCTGATTCCTCTCTCTTTCCCAGCCCTAAATGTCTGTGCCAACCATTTGGCTCGTAGAATATTCTCTTGCAAGTTTCTCTGTTTGAATGTGTGTTTATGTGTGAATGTCCACCCAGCCGGAAAGACTAAAAATGTATTCAAGGTAGAGCCCGTTTGCATCCCTGGGCTCCAGTTTCTTAGCACACAGGAGAGCCACAATCAGCAAATATGTCTTGGGGGTCTGTAAGTGCCAGGCAGTGTTGCAGGTCCAGGGCTGCAGCAGTGAACACAACAGATAAAATCTTCTGCTCCGTTGACTTCACATTCTAGTTGGGGTGAGACAGACAATAAACAAATAAACATATAGAAGAACAGATGCTCAAAACTTTGGTGGTTGATAACGATGCCGACTACAGCATTTGCCAGCTCTGCTAATGAGTCTCCCTGGAAACTTGAGTGGTTGATAAGAGGATTAGGAATCTAGAAAAGTCTTACTGGTACATCGGCGTACTTATGAGTTACAGAGCCCGTGGATCATGATGGATATAGGATTGTGTCAATTCCACTCTGGCTGGGAAGAAATTCAATTAAAATATATATGTTTAAAGTTTCCTCTTAAGATATTTGTTTCAGAAAACAGAGCTCCCTTTTAGTGGTTGTTAATACCAGGAAATGAATATCTGATTACATTTTTCTAAGGCGAGTCCCTTAGCAGCAGGTGGAATCTCATCATATCTTCTGCATAATTCATTTTGGGGAAAGTCTCTTGAGTTTCGCTTCCAAAACTTGAGGAGAAAAATGAAGCTGGTTTGAGGGTCATAAGAGTTTTTAACCTTTGTGGATAAGCAAAAATACCTAATGTGATTCCAGGAATAGACTCTGAATTGTGGATTTCTTGAGAAATGCTGGAGAAGCTAAGTCTGCTCAGCAGGAAGCTTGGGAAAAATTCTCTTGTCCGGTGTGGGTGTGCAGCCCGGGGAGGGAGCAAGCTTGGGGTAGAATGGGAGCTGCAAGCCGGCCAGCACACATGTCGTCCACGCCACCCCATCTACCTGTCACACATTTCTCAGGACCCACTTGTCATGCTTGACTAGAGCTTATCATCACAGGAACATCACAGAACATTGTTTTCTCTGCTTTCGCTTCATGCGGTGGCTGCCCTGCCATGGTGGCCACAGTAGGTGATGCTTCCATGTGACATTTTGGCCTGTTTGCGGAGCCAGGATGGGCACTTGCAGCTGCTCATTAGGGTGATGCAGCCATCCTCACCACAAAGCCCTGTGCTTCTCAGCAGAGCACGGCAGAGTCTCCCAGGAGGGTGACCCTGTCTGTGCTCGCCTGTCCTGCAGTTGAACTTGGACCCAGGAAGTGATTGAAAAAAGGCTGGATGGGTTTGTACCCACTTCAGTCCCTGCTCTTTCTGAGCACTGGAGTAACTGAGGCCTAGGATGTCTGGGACTCTTGGTTGGACCCATGTTTACCATACCAACAGACATCTTCTTTGGGTCACCTTTAGTTTTGGGTCACCCAGAGAATTTCCCAGAGAATTTATCCAGGCTTTAAAAACATAAATTTATTTTTTACAAAATTGGGATTATTAAATATACCTATGTATATATATGTATAACTTGATGTTAATATTATGCTTCTTTCATTCACTATTATATCATAAGCATGGTATTACTACCAATTAAAAAATAACTCTGTTCCTCAGTTATGAAGCAACACCCATTCATTGCAGCAAACTAGGTGCTGTGGGGGAGTGGGGGGTACTTAGGGGTGGCAGAGCAGAGGGGTGTAAGCAGTCTACACACAGGGACCCAGAGCGTCAGCCTGCTACTAAACAGACATTTTCTATCACTATGTTTATTTTTAGGGAGAATAAAACCAGATGTGCAAGTGCACAGGGTATATAGTGGGGTGGAGATAGAGTTTTTGAGAGGAGGAAGGAAGGAGATCGGTCAGCTACGATGGCAGGTTGGGATTATACCCCAGAAAGACCTCAGTGGTGTGCTGAGGAATTTGAACTTTCTTCTCTGGGTAAGGGATTCCACTCCAGAATCGGACCAGTTGGTAGAATGAGCAGAGGGAGGCTTGGGAAATGCACAGCCCTCTTGGTTCACACAGCTCTGGCCACCTCTGCCTCTGAAGTTATTTCCAGACCCTGAGCCACTCGTCACCATGGGGAAGAAGGAAAAGATCTGGGGTACTCACAGAGAGCCTCATGCTTGGGACCAGCTTTGAGACTCTGGAAAGAGATGCTGTTTCCTGTTGCCTCTAAAGACTGGGGAGTGGTCAGGAAGTCTGGAATGCTAGAGTCCCAGACTTCCAGGTGTGCCCCTTTAGATATCACTTTACCTGGTACATAGCCCCGTGATTTTGCAGGTCCCGAAACTGAGATTCTGGCATGGAGCAAATTAGACGCGGCAATGGTTATAATAAGAGCATGTCTTTGGTGTAAGCGCCACGTGAGCGGGAGTCCTGGTGCTGTCACCTGAGCAAGTTGCCTGTCTCGGCCAGGCTGCAGTGTCTTCATCTGCAAATGGGACAATGAAGTACTTGCCTCTTTATGTTGTGGATGGAACTTAATAGGTCAAAGCATGTCAAAGATGTAGCATTGGTGTTTGGCACATGTAAAAAGTATTTAGGCGACAGTAACTATTATCACAATGATTATGGTCATCATTACTGTCATTGTGATTATTTGTGTAGTGAAGTGTAGCATTAGTGGTGTCAATAAAATCTAATGTCCAATGACTAGTAAAAGGTGTATCTTAAGTCATCACTGCCATGAGCACTGGCCCGGTAACAAGGCCTGCTGGTAATCCAACACACTTGACATTTTAAATCACAAGACCCTTGAAGACAGAGACTTTTAAAAAACTAATTTGCTTTTGTACCCATTATAGTGAGGGCCATGGACCCTCAGTGACTGGGTGATGAGGAAGAACTATTTTGGTCCTGCAGTGGCATCTTTGATATTGTAGTGTATTTAGCCTATTGATTTCTTTCATCCCAGGTAGAGAAACACGGGACCCTTTGTGTGTGGCTGTGTTTCAAGTAGAATTAGGACGTGGGTTTGCCTAGAGGCTCCACATCCCAGCCCTGCCTCTGAGCTTATTTTTACCTTCTGTTCTTCCACTTGATCACCCATGAGAGGGTAATAAAACACTTTCCACGTGGAGATCACCCGCCAGCCTGGGCCTTGGTGCCTGTATTTCCAGCCCCTGGCCCTCCCAGATGAGGGATCTATGATTTACACACACATGCACGTGTCCTTGTCCCGGCTCTCCCGCATTTCTGCCTGCATCAGAGGCAGTGGAGGTGGCGGACACTTGGCCAGGACCTTATGCTAATAAGATCGAACACTGTCAGGCACCATGCCACACTCTTTATAGGCATTCATTCATTCACTGGGAGGTTGGGTGCTAGAGAAAGGTGGGGAAAATTTAAATCACTGATGAAGTGTTTTCAGGACTTGACTTGTTTATGAGATAACCACAAGGCAGTGCAGTGTCTGGAGGGGCTGAGCTGCCTGTCTCTCTGGGTGGGGTCTGCCCACATGGCTTCTGCCATGCAGGACAGGAGGGGGCTTTTCTAGGTCACATGTGATCACTGAACAAGTAAGAAGTTGCAGGGCCTCTTTATGAAACTCAGGCCCACAGGGGCAATGTACAAATGTGTGCCTTTGGAGATCTCCTCATATTTTAGTGACTTTGAAATTGGAAGTTGTCCTGAGAGGGCATAAACAGATCTGGGGGTATACAAACAGTAAAAAGGTCTCTGGAGCCAGCCAGAGCTAGATCTGAGTCCTGGATGTGCCTTAATTGTTCTTGGCCTCAGTTTCCTTGTCTACAAAATGGGACTATAGTAGTGGTTTTGTTTTCTGCATTTTCAGTTACTTGTAATCAGACATGATCTGAAAATATTCAATGAAAAATTCTAGAAATCAACAATGCATAAGTTTTAATTTGCACGCTGTTCTGGGTAACATTCTCTCCCCTTTTCCCCTGGAGGTGAATCCTCCCTTTGTCCAGCATCTCTATACTGTATATCTTCCCCACCAGTTGGTCACTTAGTAGTGGTCTCAGTGATCAGATTGACTCTCTTGGCATCGCAGTGCTTGTGTTCAAGGAATCCTTATTTTACTTTATAACAGCCCTAAAGGGCAAGAATAGCGATGCTGGCATAAAGTTATAATTGTTTTATTTCATTATTAGTTGTTGTTAATCTCTTTCTGTGCCTAATTTATAAATTAAACCTTATTACTGTATGTATAGGAAAAAGCAGTATTATTGGATTTGGTACTATCTACAGTTTGAGGCATCCACTGGGGGTCTAGGAATGTATCCTCAGAAAATAAGGAGGACTACTGTATCACTGGCATTTGTTCTTATTTATTTCTTGCCTACACAGAGGTCAAGTTCTATGAAATAGGCAGCAGTATTATTATATCCATTTTATAGATGAGGAAATTAAAACACAGAGGTTAAATAACTTGCCAAAATCATACACCAGGTAAATGGCAGAGCTGGAGTTCAAATCCAGGGGTCTGACCCCGCAGCCCACTCTCTTAATCATTGTGTTATCCTGTCTTTTGTAGGAGGGTTGTCAAGTGCAAAGGCACTGAGGCAGCCTGTAGTTGGTCTGTCCCAGGCATACGAGGTATGGCGGGAGTGGAGTGAGCATAAGGAAATGAGGACAGGGACGTGATGGTGAGCAGATGGCTTGTGGAGGACCTTGAAGCCTGTTCCAAACACGCTGCCTTTTTCTTGACATTGGTTGGCAAGCTCTTGGGGGGTTTTGAGCAGAAAAGAGTCATAATCTGTGTTTTGTATCCTTGAATTTTAACTTTCCTTTCTTCTTCCTAATAATAACTGTCATTTATTGAACCATGTGTTGTTATGCTAAGTGCTTTATGTGCACTTTCTCATTTAATTTTTAAACCAAATTTTTGAGTTGGAAATTACCAGCCCCAATTTACAGATGAGGAAACAGAGGCTTAGAGAGGTTGAATAATTTGGTCGAAGACACCATAGCTTGTAAACAGCATAAGCAAGTTTTCACCCTGGTCTTTTTTGCTCTGAAACCAGGGCTCTTTTCCTTTCCCATCTCCAAGGGGCTTCTTATCTGCCATGATTTCACCGTGCTGGTCCACAGACTTGGGTCCAGACAGTCCGTATCTCACTGGAAGGGAGGGGGAGGCTCTCAGAAATGCATCAGGGCTCCTGTAGCAGGCTTGGCTGCACTGAGTGAGGACAGGGGCTTCTGTGAACGCAGTTTGCCTTCGTAGCTCACTGTGCTCCCTCACACAGACGGGGAAGGTGGTGTGGATGCCAACAGGGGTCATGACCGTTAAAGATCTCTAAGCCGATTGACCCGAATTCAAGTTCCAGGTCTGTTAGGAACTAGCTGTATGATCTTATGCACCAGCATTTATCACAACTGTGATCAAGAGTGTTTGTGAATTTACATTTTTAGGTCTATCTTCCACTCAGCCTTCAGAGGATCAGGTTGGTGTTTATTTCATCTCTTGCTGTATCCTCATCACTAGGAGCAGAGCTTGACACCTAATGGAAGCCTGATTACTATTTGTTGAATGAAAAATACCATTAGCCATTTCAGAGTGTTTTCTCCCTCCCAGGCACATTACGTGCATTATCCTGAATCATTTAATCACAGCTACTTAATATTTAAGGGTAGATAATGTTATCATCATCTTCATTTTATAGATTAGGAACTTGAGGCTGGCAAGGCTTAGCAGCTTGCTCAAGATCACACAGATAAATATATAACAATGCTAACCTAAGTTCCAACGTCCTGGGATGTAAAATTAGAGAGTCGAATAGCTCATGTCTAAAGGCCCTTCCAGTTCTAAAATTAGACCTTTCCTGACTCCGAGGCCAATTCTCTTTCATTCCTATTTCGTTGTCTCCCTGTAACTCAGAACAGGATAACTCTAGGACAAATGCATCGTTTTCATAAGGCTCATTTTATTTCTTTCTTGTGTTCCCCTTTTTAGGGAAACATGGTGGAACGAATGAGTCAGCCTGGCTATAGGGGGGAGTGGGCTGGAGGGGCGTCTCTGCAGAACTTGGCTCAGGAGGCCTGGGATTTGAACCTGCACCGCTGGGGCAGGACTCCTCCCGCTGTTCAGATGAGCAATGATTATGCAATTTGTTTTCCCTCCCTAAGTGCACCACAGGATGTCTGATCTTGAAATTGCTCTCATTTAAGAATCTGTCTTTTTTGAAGCAAATGTGTCATCTGAAACCTTTTATGGCTTTATGGGAAACGAAATGTGCTTTCTAAGCACGGGTGGCCCAGGTTTGTCTGCTGATCTTGTTCCCTCACATGCCGTGAGTCACATAGGAAGGGGACTGGGTGCAAGTTAAAGCAGCTCTTTGCCTTGGGCAGTGAGAAGACATGGAACATGCAACTTTGTCCTTTGAGGAAGAGTGAGTAGACCCAGGGTGATTAACCTGGAGACGGAGAAGGTTTGTGGGAGCCATGGTGGTAGCCACATATCTCTGAATGTCATTTTTTTTACAAGAAAATAATTTTTAGGATTCTCAGGTGGTAAACCAGCCCTAATGCTGGGTCGCCAAAGGAAATGGGTGAATGGGCAAGGTCTTATTTCCCTCCCTCTACCACCCTCTGATCAGTTCAGCTGACTGAATGCAATGGCCGGGAATACTGTCCAAGGATTTTAGGTGTCAGCTGGGTGCTTGCTGTAGATGACATGCAGGGTCCCTGCCACTCTTGACTTGCTGTGATAATCTCACTGGGAGAAATGAAATTGAAGTTATTTTGATTTCTTTCATTTTATTCTCCAAAATATACAATCGTCTCCATCTTCTTTTCTTTGAGGCTGTTAAAGTGATGAAAATAAGGCAGCATCTGCATTTGCTCTAATAGGATTTATTTAGTTACTCGTTCATTCCTTTAAAGACTTTTATGGCATAGAATGCCCTGTCCCAGGCACTGGGATTAGAGTTTAGTAAATACTCTCATGTGGCTCAAAGTCTAGAGCAGGAGACAAGCAAACACATGGGCAAAGAAAACCAAAACAATTATTACCAGTAACAACTGGTATGCAGAAAATGGACGGAACCTAAACAGAGTAGAGATGCCATCTTTTAGATAATGGTGGCTCAACAAGACCACCTGAGAAGGTAACATTTAGGTTACCTGAAGAATGAGAAGGCACAAGCCCTGGGGAAACTGTGTTTGCATAGGTGAATATGTATGTACTTTTCTCCAGACCCCAGTGCAGAATATTTTTTCTCCCTCTCATAACTTCATTAGTTCTTTGCTGTGTATTTCAGTTTTCTTGGTGTAACTCAAAAAACATTTCTTGAGTACATTCTATGTGTCTCAAATTGTGCTAAATGCTTTATTATTATTTTTTTAAATTTATGTATACATAAATTAACCTCATCTGGTAAGAATTGATGTGAGGCAATGGCTGCTTGGAAGGTTGAGTTGTTCTTCTACAGAGAGATGTCTGATGCATCTTGGATTAGAGCTTGGATCTGGACTCAGGACTATTGGATTCCCATGGTTGTCATCTCTCCACTGGACTCCACTTTGTGAATCCTCCTGGACATCTTCTCTGGAGTTCCAGGTTGCCTGGAGGAGGCTGGTACCTGCTCCGCTAAGGAGAACAGCTGACTCTCCGTGATTCTGGTCCTCTGTTTGGGCTTCAGGGACTTTGGCTCCCACCACTAAGAGGAGATAATACTGTGAACCAGCTGTGGCTGGGAAGGAAGGCCCAGGAGAATGGAGCAGAAGTAGGGATGCCACAGCTCAGGAGCCAGGCTACGGAACAGGCATGAATAGCAGAGGGACAAAGTCAGGACCTCAAGGCCATATGGAAAACAAGCAGCTGTCATTCATGTCAATTTCACTAGCTGCCCTGAGCACTGGAGAATGAGTCTTCACAGAGTGTCTTCAAGGTAGAATTGGGCTTGTGCCTCGGTTGGACATAGACCAGACTATTGAGTGAGAAAATGAAGGCAAGACAGATCTGTATAAGCCCTCAACCAAGGGAGGCTGGAGGAGATAAGGCTTGGACAGTGAGAAGGGTCACCAGCTGGCCACTGACCTACTTTGATCTGCTTCCCCTGATAGACTGAGTAGATTGGGGGACAGGAAGAACGTGGGTTGTGCCTCACACTTTGGCACACCAGCATGTGCAGTTGAGAGTAAAATTCTGTCATACTAATCTATCTGACAACTGGCCCTCATAAAAGTAAGCATCTTTTCCAGAACCAAAGAGTAAGTTGCAGCCAGCTCTGCACCAGGGAGAATAATGTGATCCCTCCCCCCAATTCGTGTCTACCAGGAATCTCAGAATGGGACCTGATTTGAAAATAGGATCCTTACAGATGTCATAGGTTAACATAAAGCCATCCTGGATGAAGGCGCGCCCTAATCCAATGACAGGTGTCCTTAGGAGCAGAGGAAACAGAGGCAGTCACACGTAGGAACACCAAACAAAGATGGAGGAAGGGTTTGGAGTGACGCCTATACAGTCCAAGGGATGCCAGCAACCGCCAGCAAATGAGAAAAGCGTGAAACGGATTTTTCCTCAAAGCCCTCAGAAGGAACTAACCCTGCTGACACTTTTATTCCAGATTTCTAGACTCCAGAACTGTGAGAAAAGGAATTTCTGTTATTTTAAGCCACTGCTGTGTGGTTATTCGTTACAGCAGCCTAGGAAAGCACGTGCTTACCGACACAGCAGTGAGGACCTCTGACTCCATGCTGCGGTCCGAGCCTCAGACCAGGTGTCAAGCACCGGCTGCGCCTTCACCCCGTGGCGCGTTCCTCCTCTCACATCGCGCTGCTGGGCTGCTTCCTCCCCTTCCTCTTCATCTTCTCTCTGAACTCCTTGTGGGCACGGATCAGACTTAATTCTTTGCTGTGCCCCCAGCTCCGGGAACACACTTGGCACTCAACAAATGTCAAAAGAATGAATGAATGAAATAAATACTTCTTGGCTAAAGCAGTCTTTCCAAGGACTCACAAACCCCCAGTGACCCACCATTTTATTTATTCATTCTATCGATATTATTATGCACCTACTGTGTGCCAGGAACTGTGCTAGGAATTGGGAACACAGCCATAAAAGAAAGGGCAAAATTCCTGTTTTCTCTAAGCTCATTATCTAGAGGAGGAGCTGGGGAAGGGAGGCAGGTAAAACCAGCACACAAATACAGGGAGGTATTATGGGATAGATAACTTTGGATAGTGATACGTGCTTGGAAGAAAATAAAACAAGATAATGGTTAGAGTAACTGGATTCACTTCAGTTAGATGGTGCCAGGAAAGGACTCTCTCCAGGTGATGACATTTGAGCTGAGACCTAAATAATAAGGAAGATTCATGTCTTTGAAGATGTAAAGGACGAGGCTTACAGGCCAGGGGACAGCTGGTGCCAAGACTCAGAAGCAAAAGTTAATACGAGGTGACTGGGAAGCAAAAGGAAACCCCGTGAGCAGGGCACACGGGCTGAGGGGTATGGGATGGGGTCAGTGGGACAACTTGGGATTGCGTCCTTGTGTGAGGCTGTGAGAATTTCAAGTTAGAGGAGAGAGACTTACATGTCTCTACTGTGAGGAACGTTGTTTAAAATTAAAATTACATTAGATGTTTATGGCCTGGAAAGGGGAGCCCCATGGATGACCAAATCCTGCATCAGAAACGGTGCCATGTTCTCACCAAGGCCAAAGAAGCAAAGCCAGACCTTGTATTTTCTCATTAAATCACAGAGGGCCGGAATGGCCACCCATAGAGGTTGTCCTTGCTCGATGCCATTTGTGTCTGGCCTTTGCTTGGTTTAAAGCTTCATTTTCTTTGTGTTCTAGCAAAACGGAGAGGCCGCTCTGACTTACAGAGAGCTCACCTCTGGCTGGTATTAGCCGTGTGTCACTGGCACAAGCTTCTCAGCCATTCTGTGTCCTGCAGTTTGGTGGCAGGGATATGAGAAGTGGCCTCTTGTGACATGGTGGTTTTGTTTGTCCTTGGTTTTTACATTTTCATTAAATCATAAATGTCTCTAATTGCTTCTGCATGGCCAAAATGCCCCTTGATTGGAACTCCATGGAAAATAGAATTTGTTTTATTAAACAGTGTTTCTAAAGGGATTTATGTGGTCTTTGGTTTCCTTTTCCTCCCCCTTTTTTGCTTTTTCTTTAAAGTTTTTAATTTGTTGCTATGTATAATCGCTTGCTTCTGTGCAGGAATTGCTCTCCAAGCTTCTACAACTGTGTATTATAATTCCCTTTATTACTGCAGAATCACTTTTAGCCTTCAGTGAGGATGACTGGACAAGAATCAGATTAAATGGAATCGGTATGTGTTTTGCATGGTGCATTGCTCCTACAGCCAGTGCTTCCCTTTGCTTGCTAACTTTTTTGTGGTTTTGGAAAGAATGAGATTAAAAAGAATCACTCTCTGATCTCATGTAAGCCCCATGGCACCCAGGGGCACATAGGACACAGACTCTCCTCCTTGGAGAAGTGAAATGACCTGTCCACCATCATCTATGCAGAGCTTATCAGAGCTACCAGGCCAACCAGGCTCCTGGAAATCCAAAGCCATCTCTCTGCAGCCCTCGCCTCCCCCATTCTTTAGGATGATTTTCTAAAATATAAGCAAATGGGGGGAGAAAATATGCTGTTTCTGAGATGTTGGAGCAAAACAAATTTACATCTAGTGAAATGTTTCAGTGAATCCCTTGTTGCACACTATTGATAATTAAAGCTTTCCCATTAAATGGGAGTAAAAGTAGTTCTATTTTTCACTTCATGTAGGGAATGGTAACATACCAGGGTGTAGACACAAACTCTGGTATTTTATATATATATATAATGAAGAATTGGCTTATGCAATACGCAGGCTGACAAGTCCCAAGATGTGCTGCGTGGGTCAGCAAGCTGGAGACCCAGAAAAGAACCAGGAGATCCAAAGGTTTAAGTTCCAGCTCAAGGGCAAGAGAAGGGAGATGGGCCAGCTCAATCATCCAGACAGGCTGAGTTACTTCTTACTCAAGCTTTTTGTTCTATGCAGGTCTTCAAATGACTGGGTGGTGCCCACCCATATTGGGGAGGGCATGTGTACTCAGTCTGCTGATCCAAATGTTAATCTCATCTGGAAACACACTCACAGACACACTTGGAATAGTGCTCGGCCAAATGTCTGGGCACCCTGTGGCCCAGTTAAATTAACACATAAAAGTAACCATAACAGTGGCCTAAATTTGAATTTTGCTTCTATCATTCATTATTTAAGTGGCTTTGGTCAAATGACTCAACCTTTCTGAGTCTGACTTTCTTCATGTGTAATTTGGAAATTGTGGTATCTGCATAGTACGAATTTTGTAGGCATTAAATGAGACAGTTTGAACAAGTATTTAGCACACTGCCCCTAGCCCAGAGAAAAGACTCAATAAGTGTTATTAATTTTTGTTAAAATTTTCACATTATTGTAATAATAAGTCTAGGAACAGATAAACAATGCTTTTGTACATATTTGTTGTATATATTATTTGTTGTGTAAAATTTTGAGCCTAAACATTTTTTTTTTTATTTTGCAAATGAAACTTTTATGCAAAACAGAAGTCCAGGAAGTTAGAAGGTTCATATGTAGGTTATGACTTTGGTACTTGGGTGATTTTGAGCAAATTGTTTAACCTCCCCGAGTCTTGGTTTTCTCAGATATAAAACCCTAGACCTGTTGACTTCACTAGCTTGATCTAAGGATCAGATAAGGCAAATAAGATGCTGTATGTGACATCACTTTGCACACATCCACCTCTCCAACAGTCATCGACTGGGATGGGAAGACGGAACCCCCTCGGTGCCAAGTGCTACCCTAGGTGCTGGTGTTCTGAGCTGAGCAGGGTAGAGTTGCTAAAGCAAACCCACCAACCGAGTGTGGAGAGATGGTGGCGGCGATAGTGGGGTGGTTAGGTGAGGACAGGGAGTGATGGGCAGGGAGCCGGTGCAGGTGTTGACTAGTAGGAAGGATTCAGATGAGGCATTGTGGAGAAAGTCTTTATAGATAGAGGAGTTTGTAGTCATTACACTGCTTATGAGGAAGCAATGTATTTGCTGTGTGTGTGTGTGTGTGTGTGTGTGTGTGTGTGTGTGTGTGTTGGATGAGGGGCGGTTTGATGATTTTCAAAGGGGACAGTTGATTGTTCTAGGAGATATTCCTAAGACAGGCCCAAGAGTTAACATACAAATGTCAGGCCTTAAGGTATTCAAGCATGTAGAAGGCCTCTTTTACATTGGTTTTCAAGACAATAAAGACAACTGATGGGGATTATAAAGCCCAGGTGTATTGAGAAGCCGGCAGCCAGGTAGTGCAGCAGAAGTAGAAATGTAGGGCCCTGGGAGCAGAGGCAGGGCAGGGACAAGGTTGAATAGGAAGCTCAACCAGCAATAAACCCCATTCAGGCACTGGTAAGCTTCCAAGAGAAAGGGAAGAAAAGGACAGCTGATATTTGTTTACAAAGAGTGCCATGAGTTAAGACTAGGACTTACTGGGTGTGTTCTGTGTCCAAGGCCCCGTGCTAAGTGCTCTGCCATATTATCTCATTGGATCCTCACAACAAACCCAAGAAGTAGATACCATTGTTGTTCACATCCCCATTTTAAAGATGGGAAAACTGAGGCCTAGAATAGTGAAGGAATTCACCCAAGGTGGCTCGTGTCCATTAAGGAGTGGAGGTTACTTGGTTTTGTCATAAAAGGCCCCAGTACCTAGAATACTAAATCCATGATGATGCTTCTCGGCTTGAAGCCTTTCTACGAGGTCCCACCACTTACACATCTTGTCCAGCTCTGCCAGGTCTCGGGTGGGGCTTCGACCCCAGCGCTTCACTAGGCTCATCTGCAGCCTCCCGCCTCTGGCTCCCAAACCTCGGATCAGCAGCCCCGCGAGTGCACCATGGTGTTTTGACCTCAGGCTGTTGCACTTGCTGTTTCCTCACCTACACTGACCAGACCCTCTCCTGCCTCAGTTCTGGGTTAAATGTCACCTCTGCAGGAAGCCAGTTCGCACCTCCAGACCATGCAAGTACCGTCATCTCTCCTGTAACACTGTGCCGGCCTCCCTCACATCATCCCTCCCAGAAGGAATTTCAGCATCACTGAGAGGATATTTGTTTGCTGTAAGCTGCCTGCAGAAGGGGGCTGGAGCCATTCTCATTCACCTCTCTACCAACAGTGCCTGCTCAGAATTCTTCTAGATTTGTGTGGTTCCCACACTCCCCTGATTCAGGTTTTTACTCTAAAGCAGAGGTGCTCAACTGGGGACAATTTTACCCCCACTCCCACCTCCACCTCCCAGGACATGGCAATGCCTGGAGATATTTTCGGTTGTCACAACTGAGTGTGTACCTCTGGCCTCTAGTGGGTAGAGAGCAGGGATGCTGCCAAGCACCCTACAATACACAGGACAGCCCCTACAGCAAAGAGCTATCCAGCTCATAATGTAAGTAACACTGAGGTTGAGAAACCCTGCTCTAAGGAGACATTCTCTCTAAAAGAGGAAGGCAAGGCCTTCCTCTAAAATTTCACTTCTTCCTCTCCACGCCTGTATTTCATGCTCCCATTTCCTAGTTTATTGCTTTTCTCCTGTAAACCTAACACTATCTAACAAGTGACATATTTAACTTATTTATCTTCTTTGTCACAGACTAGTGTACAAGCTCCATGAGGACAGGGATTTGCTTCTTTTTTGTTCACCACTCTATCATTAAAGCTTAGAAGAGTGTTCAGTTCTAGCGCATTGTAGGTGCTCAGTACTATTTTTGAAACATGTGAAGGCACTCACAGTCCTAGGTAACCATGCCCAGTCCATCAGAAGCCACGTATGTTGAATGAACTCCATTTGCCGTATGTATGGGGACTATTCTTGCACTCTGGAAGGTGACAGAATCTTTTTTTTTAATAGCTTTTGGTGGTGATGTTTTCTCCACTTTATCCCTAACTAAAGATCCCCCCAAAATGTTTTCACTGAAGGCAAGAGTGAGGAAAGTGGGAAGTTCTCTCAGTGAACAACACATTCCTAAAGAAATGGGTGTTCTGGCTGGATGCTTTCGGAAGGATCCTTAGAATTGTCCTTATATGTGACAGATGGGGAAGCTGAGGCCCAGGCACACATTCTAAGGACATTCTGAACACCTAAGATTCTTTGATTTGGACTTGCTTAAGGTCACCCATCAAAAAAGTATCAGGATCAGAATTAGAACCCAGTTTCCTGACTCCTATGTAGATGGAAGGGGAAAAGTGAAAAATCCTGCTGATCTAAATATGGATGCTGGCAGGCGAGCCACAATTCTCTAAAGCTCTCTTTTGCCTTGCAAGTTGTGATCTCTAGTTGACAAGGAAGCAAATTGAATAGCTAAATGCAGAGCTTTCTGAGATGCTGAGATGCAAATTAGCCTGAACCATGTGCAACTATGGATTTGAGGCTGGTGTGCAAAATAGTCTTTGCTTCCTCGGGCTGCACTGAAAACTCACTCTGATAGGTGCTGCCTTCTTGCTCTTTCTCAGCCAAGCACCATGCAAGGCACAAGGGGTACAATAAAAATTAAAGCACTGATCCTACCCTTGAGCAGTTTGCAATCTCAGGCTCATGAGGGAGACAGACAGAGGACAGCACCCTATTTTTAATCCAACAAAGGGCAGTGCACTGTCAGTATCAGTGCTGGGTCAACTATGTGTCCAGACCCAGATGATTGGATTATATATTTTCTGAGAATAGGGAACCTCATCTCGGGTGTCTTTTATGCCATCTGACTCTGATGGCCATAACAATAATGATGGATAAAAGTTATTGAGAGCTTACTGCATGCCAGACACTAAGTACTTTAATGTAGCAGTTCATTTAATCCTCCTAACAGTACTATGAGATAGCTACCTTTATTGTTCCCATTTTTACAGGAAAGGCAAGTGAGACTATGAAACTTTCCCAAAATTACAGAGCAAAGCATAATGGCACTGGCATCTAGACCCAGGTCATCTGGTTGCTAAGTGTGCAGGCTATACTGTACAGTGCGTTACTGGTAAATGTTATTTAATAGCCCAAGAAACTCTGGCCTTGGGACTTTCTCCACCACTTAATAATAGTGCCCTTTATTGAGTGTTTACTCTTTTCCAGTCACTAACTTAATCTTCCCAATTAAAGATGAGGCATCATCATGTCCATCTCACCAATGATGAAACAGAGGCACAGAAAGCTTCAGTCGTTTGCCTGAGATCACACAGTTAATAGGAGCCAGGATTCCGGACACTTCGTGTAAATGGAATCATACAATATATGGTCTTTTGTGTCTGGCTTCTCTCATTAGCATACTATTTTGAGGTACCTGTTATGTATAGCATGCTCTAGAATTGTGTTCCTTTTGTTGCTCATAGCATCCCATTGTATGGAGATACTACACTTCTGTTTATTTATTCATCTGTTGATAGACATTGTTTCCATTTCTTGGCTATAGTGAATATTGAAGCTATGAACATTCCTGCATGTGTGTGTATAATCCTTTATTACTATGTATTTTCCCTAAATGCTCGCTCTTTCTCTCTCTCTCCCTCTCATACATACATACATACAAACATGCACACATACACATACACACACAGAGCAATTAAAAGGGATGAATTCTGGAGCCAGATTATATGGCTTTGGACACTGACTCCAACAGGTATCAGCTGTGTGACTCTGAGAAAATTAAGCAACGTTTCTGAGCTTTGGGTTTTTTCACCTGTAAAATGAGGGTAATAATAATACCTCCCTGACAATATGGTTCAAAAGCTTGAAAAAAGATAATACACGTTGTCTGGTACGTAATGAAACAAGCAATAAATATGTGTCAGATAAGCAATAGGGCTGCAAAGAATAACCCAGAGTCTAATTGCAGAGACATAAAAATATAATAATTGGACATAATGTAAAAGAATAAAATAAAAATATAGTACTACAGGAGTCGTCACCATGAAGTTTACATTAATTATTTAAAAAAGCAAACAACAAGTATCTCAGTCTAGAAAATGGAGGCTTTTCTGTAGGTTGGGAGGCCTGGGAGGCTTCAGGGTGGAGGCGAGACTGGGGCGGGCACCTTGAAGAATGAGCGAGGGGTGGTGGGAAAGCGCGAAAGAACCTGGGGAGACAGGGACGGTGCAGCTGCGTGTGCTGGGATCTGGCCACAGTGGCCCTGGGTCTTCAGACGCTGGTGAGCCTGTTCCCTTCCCACGTCCCCAGCAACAGGTGGTTTTCTTTAAATTTTTTTGACACTTACCTAGGTGTGTGATGGCCTGGTTTTAATATTTCTTTTCTTGATTGCAAGTGACATAGAGCATCTTTTCATGGCTTTATTGGCCATTTTGGTTTATTTTCTGCCATGGTACTTTCACGTTCTTTGCTCCTTCTGACTACCTTGGTTTCTGATTTGTAGCAGTTTGTCCAATATGCTAGTGACTCAACTCTCTTAGCTTGTCACTTACAGTACCCCATTGTGGATAATGCCTTTTGTCGTGTGAAATGTTTATATATGGACACGTTCAGATGGATCACTTGTTCCTCCTGTGACTTATCCTTTTGGTGTGTCCGCAGAATTTCCCCCCATTCTGAGATCATAAATATCCTCCTACTTTTTCTTCTAATAGGTTGAAATTTTTTGTTTTCTTCATTCATCTGGAACTTATATTTCGTTATGTCCCTACACTACTTCTCAAATAATTCATCCTGACCCCGCTACCCGGCAATTCCAACTTTCTTATATACGCATTTCCCACCCGGGCTCCTGTCTGTTTCTTAGCCCCGCTTTTCTGCAGCCAGACTCAGTACCCATCACACCCACCCCTCCGCAGTCCCCCTGCTCTGTTTGTCCATCTGCCCTCTTCGTTTTACATTATAATGTAAGAATGTGTCTGTGTTGTTATAAGCCGTGTGTGAATATTATTTTTAAAGATTCCTATTTTCTTTCTAGTGGACATATCCTAGTTTCTTGAATCATTCCTCTATTGTTGGGTAAGAACATTGTTCCTAGTTGTGTGTGTGTGTGTGTGTGTGTGTGTGTGTGTGTGTTTCTATTATGAATGCTCCTGTGGTGAATAATTTTTCATATAAAGCATTTACATATTTTTGGATTATGTCCTTTGGATGGATTCCCAGAAATAGAATTACCGAGTCAAAGGGCATGAATATTTTTAATGCTTTTAATTCATGGCATATATTTATTTAAAAAACTGAAATGAATGAAGATTCTGGTAAGTTCCTGGGACTCTATTATGCAGCTGCAATCAACGGGGCTGTGCCAAGTGTGGATCCGGGTACGGCTGCCCGGTGCAAGTTCAAGAGAGAGATTAATGTGATCTCCTTGATAGATTCGTCTTTTCTTTTTTGTTTGTTTAACACATTTTTTATATTCATGTCTTCAGGCAGTCGTTTGTAGGCACCTATTACATGCCAGGCTTCCCATTAAAGCAGGCAGAAGGATCTTGTGCTCCCAAGGAACACAATTTCTAGTAGGAAGGAAATAAACAAACAAACAGAATCATGTGACCGAAGAGAAACATAAACTGATGTGATAGCAAGTCGACTTCTGTAGACGGGATGATCAGAAGGTGATGAGGAAGCTGAGATTTGAATGACAAGGAGAAGAAAGCCACACCAAGTAGAGGAAAGGCAGCCATGGGTGGTGGAATCGTAGCTGGTCCACAAGGGCCCTGTGGCGGAATGGAGGGTCCCAAGGCAAGAGCCTGGCTCTGGGGGCTGTGCTGAGAGTGGAGTGAACTGAGACCAAAGAGGAAGACAAAGTCCCGACCACACAGGGCAGTGGGCCCTTTGGCAATATGCAGTGACGGGGAGCTACTGACAGTTTTAGTCGGGAAGGATCCAATCTAATCTGTGTTGTTAAAAGATCAATCTTCTTTGCAGAGTACAGGTTGCAAGGAAGCCAGAGTCGGGGCTGAGAGGTGAGTTAGAAAACAGTCACTGTTGTCCAAGCCGGAGTTACTAGAGGCTCGGAGAAGGCTCAGAGATGGGGTGACGGTGGAGGGAAACACACATGAACCGGTTTCCATTTATGTGTGGGAGGTAGATCCGTGGGATGTACTGATGGATTGGAGGTGTGGGGGTAGGACAAGAGAGAAATAACGAATCTGTCCTAAGCAACTGAGAAAGTGGAATTATACTATTGACATCAAAAAGACTTAGGGAGGGGTGAAGATGGAGGGGGTAGGTCTGGCTCTGAACAATGGTAAATCTGAGATGTGTCTTTGGTTAAGTGGAGAGTCAGTGGGGCGTCTGGAGCCACGGTTCTGCAGTCCCAGGGAGAAGTGGGGAGCTGTGAGATACCACAGATTTGGGTGTCATTGGGATATTAGATAGAATGTAAGTCCCCCAATAAACATATGTATAGACAGAGGAGAGAATGGAAATGGTTGATCATCATCAAGATAAATCTATTATTTTCTGTCTAGGTTTAGAGCCT
This sequence comes from Lepilemur ruficaudatus, assembly GCA_963574885.1. NCBI lineage: Eukaryota > Metazoa > Chordata > Mammalia > Primates > Lepilemuridae > Lepilemur > Lepilemur ruficaudatus. Next base: position 6,922 of record CAUYRT010080189.1, on the reverse strand, counting down.
CCACTGTGTTTCTTATGTTTATCTTTGTGATCAAAACCCTTTTTTACATTTTTCCCAAGTAGGAAGAGAGAAAAACTTGAGTTTTCTTTTCAAGTGGCTTCACTTTCAAGGCCTCAGTTCTGACACAGTCTTCCAATTTTTAGTGATGACTTGAAGAATTATTCTTATCATCTGATCAACTATTCAGATGCAATTGGGTGGGTCACATAAACAAGCTTTAGAATATTGCAAGCTTTTTCAGAAATGTTCTCTTGTCTGCTGTGTTGATGTTGGAACAGAAAATTTGTGTCTGATTTTTTGGTGAGCTTTTCTCAAGATATATGGGTTGTGGCCTCATCACATTATCCTGCATCTCAGGACCTCTCACACCTAGAGGGTGTGATGTCATATGAGGCATGGTGCTCACTGCCACAGAACTGTCACCAGCAAGACCTGCGTTTCTAGAGTAATGCCTTGCTACGTCATTTTCAAAGTGGCTTTGCACAGAGCTCCCAGTATATTATCTTTGATGTGTTAGAGTACATGTCTCCATGTTTGAGCATAACAAGAAATGTAATTATAAAGAAAAGACCATTCCTCCATCACATCAGGATATTATAGATTAGAATAGGCAGTGAGTGAAACTTTATGAATAGAAACAAAAGTTCAAGAATCAGAAAGAGTGCAAATTCCAATGTTGCCACTTACTTAGTCTGTGACCTTGGGTACATTTCTTAACCTCCTGGGGCCTCAGTTTCCCCATTTAAGTTGGCATAAAAAAAGGTACCAACCTGATAGGGATATTGTGAGGACTGTCAAATAATACACTGTGAAACTCAGCATTTTCACTGATTCACTCATTAAAGAATCATAACCCCTGGTTCACAGATATGTAAACAGGGAAGAGAGTAGAAATATTCAACCATCATGAAAATAAAACTATTGGTTTCCTTCCCCAAATGTTCCCAGTTTTGAGAATATTCTGAGTCTTAACTAACTAAATATTTATCTGTTAAATCAAATGGTGTAAATAATTAAATAATCGAGTCATTATTTGTTGCACAAGACGTGGGTAGAGATCTTGCCCTCATAAATCTGACTGAAATCTAAACTTAAATAGAAATTATTTTATTAGTTATGATGAATCCAGTGGCAAAAAGGTCAATTTTTGGCACATAAATGTGAAAACATTTTAGTCGTTATTTTTAGATTATCTTAAATGACATTTCTCTTTGGAATGCTCATAATTAATTAATGATTTTTTGGTTTAAAGATGGAAATGGAAATATGTGAGTTTCTCAGGTGTTGGGGGGAAAGATACTGATGTATCTTTTGCTGAAGATCTCTACCTACCAGATGCCAACTCCTGTCTTTCTGGCCGTTTTAATCTGCCTGTTGCCCAAGGCAGCATCCACTTGCACTGGAGAGTGAGCTACATAGTAAGCACTTTCTAAAATGGAAGGCTTGAGTTGTGGGTGAAACCCTGGGATGCTCTATGAAAACACATAATTTACTATCTTGGTAACATGCCATTTTAGAATTTCTCTGTTAAAGTGGTAACTAACATCTACTGTTAAATAAAATGCAACTTAACTAAGAATGAACGAATCATCTTTGAGAATTAGAGAAGAAAAATTCAATCCCTAGAACATGAGATTTTTTTTAACCCTATAAAGATAAATTTAAAAAAGGGAATTAAAAATTCTCTCCATGTATCCATTACATGCCTGTGCAATTAATTACCAGCTGGTAACAGCAAATGGCCTTACCTTATTGTTTTTATTTCTGTGTGTCCATGTAGAATTCCACAGGTGTGATGGAAAGCCTTGCTTTGGGCTGCCTATCCAGGACGGAGCGCCCCAAACATTTAGTGCACTTAGCATTGACTTGATGTTGAAACAACTAACAAGACAGGTATTTTGAAGAATATTGTTCTAGATAAAGGAGCATCATAGTGGAGTGGCTATAAGAGTCCATACTCATCAGCCAGAGTCCCTGTGTTTGAACTCTTTCTCTGCTACTGAGTAGCTATGTAATCTTAAGCAAATATTTAACTTCTCACTGCATCAGTTTTCGCATCTATAAAATGGGATTAATAAGATATCTCGGTGTCATTGTGAGGTTTTAAGGAGTTTATAATGTGTAATATGTTCAGAATGGTGGCTGGCACATAGAAAGTATCATGTAACTATTGACTATTATTATTAAATGTGGGTGATTCAAAATAAAGATGGTTTGAGATAAGAACCCCAGGTTTGGACAAAGAGTAGCTAGAGATTAAGGAATAAGAAAGACTTCTGTAGTCCTGAAAACTAAATAACCTGCACTTCCTTCAGAGTCAGAAGAACTCTATGAAAAGGAAAGGCTCTAAGCATGAGATCTGGGATCTTTTGTGACTTCTGTCTCAATGTGTGGATGTGACGAGCCAAGAAATTTAGGGAAAGCAAGTGTGCTTCTGCCTCAGTCATTTCTTCGATACTTTCTTCGATATCTTCCAAGAGAGACGCTAGCTGATGTGTATAAAACATCAGTGCCTGCGAGGGGAAGATTCAAATTAATTGTGTTATGTAAGTGTGTGTGTATAAGACAGTAGGGTTAGAAGATGAGCTATTCTTATTTTCTGAACCACAAGATACTGGAGAAAGTCAATGTCCTCTGATCTCCCAGCTTTCAGCCCCCTTCAGAATGCTCTCCACTTTGACCTGTTTAAGTTTATTTTAATAAAAAATATACACATTTTCAAGGAATAGATGCTCGAAGTATGGTTCATTCTTTGGAGGGGGTGTATGTGTACCACGTGGCAAGTGGTTGCCATGGTAATTTCTCATTATTGTTGAGTTGAAAAATAATTACTCTGGCAAAAATCCCACGTAACCTGTCAGTGCTTAAGTTAAAGATGCCGGGGGCAGCCCTGGCACCAGGATCCTGTTTTTGGTGGAGAGGGACAGGGTTGGGAACAGGAGAGAAACCAGGATGGAAGCAAAATGCTTCTGTGGATTTTTAAATATAATTAAGACTCTCTTCTGCTATTTGACATGAGTGTGTCGCTCATCCTGATACATGATTTGGCTGCTGGTGGAACTTGGGCTCACCTGTGAGATGGGACAAAAGGACCAAGGATTTTAATTGCAGAAATGCATATAGGGGATTACTTTAAGTGGAAAAGCTTCGATGGTATTTTTAACTGAATTAAAATACATGAGAACTGCCAGCACCACTTCCCCTGTCTGTGTTCAGGCTGAGTTAATTTCATCTTTATTTACCTGCAGGTTGCTCTACGCTATTGTTACTTTCTAGCTTTGGGGAAAAGAATCCACTTTTTACTTACTAATATTCACTAAACACTTACCACACACAGTTTAGAAACTAAACAACAGCAAGGATTGGAAGTACCTGTTTGTTGGGAAAAGGCATGTCCTAGCTCAGAAGCCTTGTCGAGGAGTGTACAGAGCTACACTACAAAAATACTCATGCAGCATTGTTATAATGGCAAAAATTTAGAAACTATCTGGAGATCGTTAGTATCAAAATATTCAAATAAAATGTATTACTGTATGTTCATTCAATGCATTACTATGTAACTTACATGAGGAAAGAGGAGGCTCCTATATATAAAGTGGGTAGGTCTCCAAACACAATGTTGAATTTAAAAAAATCATGTTGAAAGAAGGGAACATAATGCCATGTCAATAAAATATTAAAAAAAATAGTGCTGTATGTGATGGGAATTATGTATGCATACACATAAATGATAGGCTAGGAAGACCCATGTGATCTTCATGAGACAGTTGTTTATGAGGTCTTGGGGGAGGGAGAAAAAAATAGAGTAGGATATAGGGACCTAGGTCATTTATTTTTATTTATACTTTTTAATTGCTTTAAAGAAGGAAAATATGATATTTTAATAATTGTTAATTCTGAGTAATGAGCCCATGTGTCTTCATTGTATTGTCATCTGTTCCCTCTTTTTAAGAATTAATAAATTAAAACCCAGTTTATTTAATGACAGTCAGTAACATGTATTCACATGCTATAAGAATTTTCACCAGTGTTCTTGAAAGGACAGTACCCAAAAGATGGCTCCATAGAATGGCAGTGTAGATGTGAGATAATTTTTAAAAATTTCTGCCTCAGTGTGAACATCTGACATGCACATCTGGGGCATCCCACTGATAGGAAGTAAGACATCAGTGACTTGGCAGAGAGAAGGCTTCATCTAAACGTCCTGGCTCCTTGCTACCGAGCTCACACTGTTAAGATTCCTACAGTATTAGAGGAAGAATCTTACTATGTGGGTGGGGCCTCTCTATCTGTTTATTTCATTTTTCTACAACTTTACTGGGTGCTAATTCCTAGGCGGGAATTCTGCTGAAGGTGGATAGATACATAATGCCCAGTCCCTATCCTTTAGTAACTCAATCTGCTACTGCAGTCAGAACTTGAGATAAATGCATGTTACAAGGTTGTAGTTCAATTATAATTTCACACGCATTCTAACAGGGGCAGAGTTGTCAAGATTTCCTAGCACAGCAGACAGTGGAAGAGGGGTCCATGCACTGGGACTTGGCATTTGCTGGACATGCCAGTCCAACAGAAAGACATATGTAAAGTCAGGGAGGCAGCAAAGAGTTAGCAGGGAGCCCTCAACCCTGACAGGGGAGTTGCTGAGGTACGTAGCTACACACAGGCAGAGCTGGAGGCCAACTCCAGGGCTCCTGGCTATGCTAGTCCCTTTCTGATATGAAAAGAAATGGGTTTTCCCAGGATATAATCTTGTAGGACATACACACCAAGTGTTATATCTCTTATATCTGCCAGGAGCAGATGTATTAATGCATGCCCACCCCACATACCTGGGAACAAGATCTCAGGCTCATGGTCGTATTTTAAGGCCATGTACCATAACCTTTACTTGGGAATCCCAAAAGGTTGAACTTGACCTACTGGGCCATCTCAATGCACTTCTTGGTTAATCTCCAAGTTAGTTTGACTCATGATGGTCACCCATGTGGAGTGAGAGTGGTTCACTACAGCCTATTCCCCCTTCAAACTTTAGGAGAAACCAGACTTAGTGAGCTTCTCTTTGGGATCCTTGCCTCAAAACAGCCTCAAGAACTTGACTTATTGACTTACCACTTACCAGTGGAAAATGTACACTCAGCCAATAAATGGCGGAGGTGGGATTTAAACTCAGACTGTCAGACATCTCGAACCTGCCCAGCCTCTGTGCTGTAGAGGCAATCTCTGGGAAACAGGGGTTAGGACTCAGAAAGAAGGAAGGAAGAGCCAAAGGGAATATTTTGTCTCAGATTGGTTTCTTCTTTGAGCCCCTGGCTTATTCCTGGCCATCTTGCTGAACTTGGCCATATTACCTGATCCCAAGGGAGAACTGAGCATTTTGTGGTTCTTCTATTTCCCCAATGATGTTGGCACTAAGTTTACAGTCAAGAGGTGGAATGGATAGCCTGTACATAAAATTGCATTTTCTATGTCCTTGGTCCCTTTCTCTTCCTCAGACATGGTCAGGCAGAGTGTTGGCATCCTCCGTGTTGCATGGCACATGCAATTCTAGATGACTGACAATGACCAGTTGGAAAATAGAGGGACTGATTTTTATTCTTGCCCACAATTTGTGAGACAGCTGTGTGTCTAAGCACTGAGTTTTTACCAGTCAGGCTTGTTAGATCTTCTGCTGGAGATTTCTTATTTGGATGAGCAGAGCTCTTGCTTACCTGCATTTCAGCCATTCCCTGAACTCCTAGCCTCTGTATTATGCAAACTTCTTCTACAAAATTGCTTAACTTATCCCAGGAACTATATCCCAGGCAGCAGAATGGAAGTAAGAGATATTCACAAAGGAGGTTTATTATCAGGAAAACCACATGTTGGTGGGAAAAATGTGCAAACCCCAAAAAGGTTGGAAGAGGACATTTCCTCAGGCAGAATTTCCTCTAGCCAATGCTGACTTCTTCCTCTAACTCTTGTGAACCATTTTGGTTTTCAAGCTGAGGTGGAAAATCACTTTTTAAGTGCAATTATTATTTGGAAAAAAGCATGGATTACAGTTAGGCAGACTTGTATGTGAACCTCAGCTTTACCATTTCCTTGCCTTCTGATCTTTACTGAGTAAGCTTAACTTTTTGGAAATTCAGATTCGCTATTTGTGAATATCTTGAAGATCAAATGAGATAATAATGACATGCATTGAACAGCTACTATGTGCTGGTCCTCACAGTCCACTGAGATTATTATTCCCAACCAAATGAGCAAACAGATGCAAAGAAATTAGGTGAATTGACTAAGGGCACCCAGCTAGTAGGAGGCAGAGTACACATGTTCAAGTCAGCATAGCATAGAGGTTAAGAACATAAATTCTCTGTAAGGCTGTCTGCTGTGCCCCTTGGTAGCAATCAGAGCAGTTGTGAATATAAAGTGGTTCAGTACATGTAAGGCACTTAGAAAATACTAGGTTATGGGGGCTATCATTGACCAAGGGGCCCCCAAAGTGTGCTCTTTCCATAATCAGCTTCCTTCATATACAGCCAACACAAGACTGGTCTTTACTCATTTAATAATTTTTTTCTTAAAGCTCTACTCCCTTTATTTCCTGTTCTACATAAACATTTGTCCTCTTGTAACTAAGTACTAATTCAAAAGCATTATATATGAGAGTGTGTGTGGTGCGGGGAGTTTGACAATTATAATTCAAATATATAAAGCAAAGAGTTTTTGTGCCATATTAAGAATACTGATTAAGGGATGCTTGAAATGTATTTGGTGATGGGAATTAGAGGTCTCAATGGGGGTAGGAAATCCTCTAAAACTGATTTATGTGAATAGCTGTACAACTTGGTAAATTTACTAATAACCATTTAATTGTACACTTAAAATGGAGTAAAGGCATGATATGTAAATTACACTTCAATAAAGAAAAAAAAAAGAA
>CAUYRT010080185.1:0-35899 GCA_963574885.1 Lepilemur ruficaudatus | reverse complement strand
TGCTAAGATTATAGGCATGAGCCACCGCGCCCGGCCCCATATTCCATTATTATTGCCTGAATTCCTGCCTTAGTCCACACATCAATTACCAGTATGTTGAGCAGTAAACATAAAATGAAGAATTTTTGGTCTGATTCCAGCACATAATTCTGATTCTGGCATATAATACATACTCAAAAGTGTTAGCTATTACTTTTACTACTACTAACACTAAGTTCATGACATTGTGAAAGGATTTGTTGGATTAGATACCTATTTAAGATAGGTTTAAATAGTGCTACAATGCTTACCCTACTTTCAAGTGAACAAAGGAGCTTTAAAGAATGCTGAAATTAGCACTCTAGAATTACTCAGCTGGCAGAATTTAAGTCCGAGCTTCGATTATTTGAACTAGCAAACAAAAAACTGGAGTTACTAAGGCCATTAAGCAAACAGGCATTTCATGTATAGAAAGTCAAAATATAAAAGGAGACTAAATGTAGAACCTTAGCCGAGGCTGTCTAAATTAGCTACTTGGTTTTATCAAAACACAATTGTTTGTTTCATTAAATTAACAAGGTTAATGAAACTGTTTTTAGTTTTGTATATATTTAATATGTAAATTTGTCATCTAAGAACACAAGAGTTATATAAAAGTACAAATATAAAAAAGGTATACCTAGTTTTATGCTTGAATACATTTAAGCAGCATTATAATTAAACTAATCTAAGTCAACATTGGGGGTTTGTGAGAATATTTTTCCTTTAAATGAAGTCCATGTTCAAGAGACACTGGTCTAGAGAAAAAAACAAATACATAAATCACTTATAATGCAAGACCTAGTGAATAATGGTTAAATATGACATGCACATAGGACGATTAACAAGAAACCTACCATATAGGCTAAAATGAGGTCACCCCCAAAAATAGGGGAACTGGAAGTGCTACCATCCCAGATTCAAATATTTCCGAGTGAGCTGTCCAGAGTGCCTCTTTTTGTAAAGTGGGGAGAATAAACTCCAGGTACCCTGTATGTGTGGTGCTATGGGACTTGGAGATTATTGAATGAAAAGGGAATCTCTGTAGGCACAAAAGTATAATATGTGGGTAGGTTACATGTCTTTTTTCTTAAAGAATAAGTACTACCCCAGGGCATGCAGAATTTAACCTTTATCCCCTCCAATTGCTATGACGTTCTAAGCCCAAAGAAAAAAGCATTGGTAACATTTAGGTCACCAAAAAGCTTCCTGCCACAGCCCTGGAATTTGCTTCCCAAGATGCCAGCTGCTTATCCCTCTGTGCCGTGGGTTGTGTACATTCACTGCTCCTTGCCAAGGTTGGGGCTGGAGTAAAATTATAATGTCCTTTTACAAATTAGGGTTTCATATGGAAATACTGACATGGCTTTTTTAACTGACACACATTTTCCAATTATAAGACATACAAACTGCTTAGTTCAGCACTATTTTTAAAAATCCATCCAAGCGACATCTGACATCAATTATACTGTAGGTTTAAACATACATGTTGGAGAAAGAAATGGTGTCTTTCTGCTCTTATTTGCATTATTAAAAGAGACAACTTTTTAAAATGCTTTTAAAAAAACTTATGTCCTCTCCTTTTGTTAACCCCAACCACTATTCTATTTTTAGCATCACAGGTGAAGAGAGGAATGGTTTTTCAGGTGAGAAAACAGAAGTATCTTTTGTATAGTTATTGACCAAGCCAGTTAAAGAACACAGAATGAATGCCCATGTCATAAACTATTCAGACTTTTTTAGAGAGTGAACTTCTGTTTTTCATTGTAAAACATAACAAGGATTCACACTGAACTTCTGTGACCGTGAACAGGAGATATATGTATTGCAGGAAATACTTTAAACGTAATTTGGATCATCAAGCCATCACTTGCCTTTGCCCAACTATTGTCCATCTTCATAAGATGACCCCCCAAATGAAACAATTTATAAAAGAGAGGTGGGAGGAAAGAAACTACTAGCCTACTTTGTTTTCTGTCTGAGGCCTGTGGGTTCCTGAGTTCAGGATGCCAACTTACCTGTGTGTGTGCAGTACATGCAAATCGCCTGTGGTACCCATAGTCACAGGATGTGTCCTCAAGACAGAAACTTGCTTTGTGGCCTTCAGCCACTCTCCTCTGGGTGCTGGCATCAAGCAGGTCGTAGTGGCTGAATTCATCCATACTGTGGTAATGTCTAATGTCCCACACAACAAAAGATGGTGGTCAGTTACACACAGAGAAAGCAGTGAAGATATTACATGACTTCCCCATTGCCTCACAACTTTGTTTGCACATGAAAATTGAGGTCAACTTTATTTTCATAAAGGGAGATTCATGCTAGATTTTTTTCCCAGGGACATAAATCTATCAAAATTACAAGATTTTAACTTTGTTAGTGGGAAAACAGATTTAATTTGAGTGTTTTGCTTTCCCATTACACCCTGTTTTATCTATGAATATTAAATAGAAGTAGAAAATAAATTATTTGTGCTTAAGTGAAACTTGCCACATACTCTCTGGTATATTTCTCTTGGCTGCCATTACTGATGTTTCCTTCCAAAAAAGAGGAGCACATGATCCTGGAGAGGTTTCTATGAGATTTTTAAAAACTGAGTTCTCACATATTTAAAATCATTACTAAAATGCAAAGGGTAAATAATGTCATGTGTTATCTACTCTTATCACTTAAATAGTATAAACTTTTATTTAGAAATAAAACATTTCTATTTCATCAGCAAACTTGATGACTCTTATTATATTTACTCTTGTCATTTCAGAAAATAAAGGTGCTGAGTTGTTCATCTTCTTACATAAGGAAAAAAACAATGAGAATTTCAGAAAGAAAGTTTAAGGCCACACATCAGGATTTCCTGACAATAAACACCTGGGCAAGTTACCAAGTCAAATGTTAGAATTACCTTATGTGAAAATCTTTAAATATAGGGCAGAACAGGTAACCACCTGAGTTTGCTACAGACCTTTTAAAAGAAGGAGGACAATCCTCCTCAGCTCATAGAGTATATTGTCGACATCTCTCTTTGAGAATGATCTCTAAATCCTTTTAATAATAATGTGTTCTCTTTATTAAATGCTATTTAATGCTAACTACCTACAGATCATCTTGGCTGCAACAGACGTTTTTAGAAATCCTACCTGTAGTATATTGGAGTAAATTTTACATTGAAGTCAACTGCTGTACCCTACAAACAGCTTTAATAAGCTGGACTTGGAGTTTCCAATCCAAAAGATAACAGGATCTAGCAGTTGATGGATTATATCAAAGTAGACTCCCTTAATTATATCAAATTACATAGAGAAAAAGTCTACCCGTAAATAGTAGCAGTGTTCCCCCTGTAGGTAAGAAATAAGACTTGTGTTTGCCATACCAAGAATTACCTGAAAAATGAAAAAGTAACTCAAACATACCCAGGAGACCCATCTACTTACTGGTGACAACTGTGCCACTCCCAGGAATATCTTGGTCGACTTGGTAAGAAGTCCGATGTCCCTTGGTTTTTCACTCTTTGGGGAAATCTCAGCAGCACCCTGTAATCATAATCTCTGACATCTCCCCTGTATGCAGAACTGTGGTTTTCAAAACAGAAATATTTTTATATTCACAGAATATTAACTAAAGACAAAACCACAAATGAAACCTCTCCATTAGACAACAGTGACAATTCCCCTTTCCCAACTACACTATCAGTTCCAAGAGGCCAGAGCATTTGTTTATTTTGTTTACTTCTGAATCCGAAGCTCCTAGAACACTCCGGGAACAGTCAGAGCTCAATGAGTATTTGGTGAATAAGGGAATGAATGAATGGCAACCATAGAAATCCACAGACCTTAAAAGTGAAAACATAATAAAATTAGCACTAAAAATGTGAGAAGTAAACTTTGTATTTAAAATCGATTGAAGTTTGATCCTATGAATGGGTGAAACTACAGTAGAAATTATCCTCAATAAAAAATAATCCCATAGGTACTTGTTAAAATGTTTGAATTTTACAAAATATTTCTTCTTAAATATTTAATTAAGATGGAAAGTGGGGAAATAACTCTAAAAGACGACACCCAGATTTAGATGAATAATTTTTGTAACTTGACTATCTTTAAAACAACAGCACTACTGTAATAACACCATAGGGAGGACAATGGTGTGAGTGATGCAAGACTCAGGAATGAAAATGATCTTGGATTTCTTCTCTTCCTTTAGGCTGACAATTATAAAGGGTCAAAGTGGAAGAAATGTACAAATACACACTACTGTGTTCCTACTAATATATTTTGTGTGAATACATGTTAAATGCTATGGATGACCTTATTTACACTTAAAAATTTTTATGACATCTATCAAAACATCTTTTGCTCCCTCTGCTGGTTTCCCAGCAGAAAACTAAGAGAACCCCAATCCTAGAACTTCTATTTTATTTTAGGACTAATGGAAAAACAAAATTCTTGCTCATGAGCTTATTCTGGCTGAAGCATTAATAATACCAAAACAGTTAATCGTGGTCTCAAACAAAAGAGGAAACCTAACCTTTACCAATGAGGCTACAATGGCAAATTTACCCCCAATCTTTTACGGGAGTATTAACACGCTCTTCTATTACAGTAACTTTAAAAAATTACTGTATGGTTGTTTTATAGAAAGTTACTGGAAACAATTGGCTCCAAAGTTTAAATATCTTGGAAAAAGAGCACCAGGACACTCCCAGTCTCCCGGATAAGGGTTTGCTCCACCTCCCTGATTTGTGCAGCAGTTTGAGAGTCAGAACCCAGAGAAATCTTCAAAAGTTTAACTCTCCATCCAGGTCAGCATGCCCAGGAGGTCATGTCACACTTTCCAGCTCTTGTCCGGTTTCCTAGCTCTTGTCTGCGCGGAACAGAAGCAGTCAGGACCAGGCACCAGAGCGCCCCCGAAACCAAGACCGCGGAGCGGGGCCGCAGAGATCCCAGCCCATACCTGGCCAGGCAGTTTTCCTCCGCGGCGCATCTCAGGTTGTACATGGACATCTTCTGCACGTACGTGGACGCCTGGATGTAGTAGGGGTCAGGCACCAGGTCTGGGAGACCTAAACGTCAACAGGCAACGGACGCAGCAGTGAGGCAACCTGGTGCCCCCCACTCCAGCTCCCGACCCCTCCAGGTCCCTCACTCCCCACCCTCGCCCGCTGGGACTGCAAGGTGGGGCTGAGGGTAGCAACAGAACTGGGGACACCGGCGCTGGGAAGCAAAGTGGAAAGGAAGCAGGAGGGGCCAGGCACGCGGTTTGCACTGGATTCCAGAGCTGCCTCTGCAGGCGCGGGGGAAGGGAACGGGTCTGCCAGGACCAGGGCCCGCCGCGCCCAGGCAGCCACGTCGAGGAGCCACTTAGTTGGGGACCAGGTGCAGGGTGCTTGACGGACTTGGGGGTGCTTACCGTACTGGAAGTAGCCGGTGCCGTATCCGGGCCGGTACCTGTTCCCAGGCCGAGGCCTCTCATACGTGTCGTAGTAGTTGTAGTAGGGGTTGTCGTCCGCGTACTTGTAGGGGTTGTACGGGTCGTCGCCCACCATGCCGTCCACGCGGCTGGGCGGCCGCAGGTTACTGAGCGCCGGGACATCTGGCGCAGTCCGATTGCCCGCGCCCGAGGCGCCGGCGTCGCGGGCTCCAGACGCCGAGTAGCCAGCTTGGAACCAGTGGCGGCCGACGGGCCTGGGACGGCCGGCGACCGCTCCCGAGGAGCCGGCAGTCCGTGCACGCGCCGCGGCAGTGCGGTTGTCGCGGAGCAGCAGGATTGGCGTGCGCGGCTGCGAGCCGGCGGCGCTGGCGGCACCCGGGGCGGTGGCGCCCGGGTCCCGGCGGCGCTGCGGCTGGTACTGCGAGCCCAGGCTCAGCAAGCTGAACACCTGCCCGTTGTTCTCCCATTGGATCTGCTGGCGCCAGGCGCCCGGAGCTGCGGGCGGCTCGCGCGGGGGCTGCTGCTGGCCGGCGGCCGGCGGGGCGCAGCGCACGAGCGCGCAGAGCTGCAGCGGCCCCAGCAGGAGCACGGTCCAGGCGAAGCGCATCGCTCCCTTTGCCGGATTGCCCCCACTCCGGGAGGACGTGGCTCGGAGAAAATAAAAACGGGGCTCAAATCACCTGAAGGGGCGAGAAATCTTCAACCGAGGAGGCGGGCAGAGCGCGGGTGTCTTGAGTCCCCGCCACGCAGTGCCAAGGGTGGGCTGCAGCCCCTTCCCCTGTCTAGGCGGCTGCTCGGACGTGGCACCCGTCTCTCTCCCCTTCCCGGTCCTGGAAGGCGACGGGGAGCGGTGCGGCAGTCCCGGCGAGCGGGCAGTGTCTGGAGTGAAGGAAGGAGGAGAGATTTTAAACTTTCTGGCACGTTTGCAAAGTTACACAAGCCGTTCTGGCCCGGCCGCCCCTCCGCTATTTGTTCACGTAATGCGATTGGAAACGTGCAAGGCGGACAGCTCCGCGCCCCTGCCCCTCCCTGCCTCCCTCCCTGCCCTCCTCTCCCCGTCCCGTCCTCCTCCCCCCAGACACGTTGCACAGGCGGCGTTAAGGGGAAAGAACAAAACGGAACACACATCCTGAGACACACTGGCTTAATCTGGGGCGAACATGCAGGAATTTCAAAAGACTCAGACAGGCGAAGGCAGCCAGGCCATGGGGCGACGCCAAAATATGCATGAGGAAAAATGCTATTAGGTCACCAGCCCTTGAGAGGCGGGAAGTCGGGAGGTGGGGAGGGTGCTGGGCGAGAGTGGATGGGGGAGCGATGGCGACTAACGTTGATCCGTAAAGGAGTTAACCAGACACATTTCCCAGTGCACACGCACTCGCTTTTATGGGAAGCGCCCTCCGCAAATAAACCCCAGGATATCAAATTTTGTTTTTCTGTGTGTAGGTAATATGAGAAATGGGTTACAAATATGTTTCCTACAGTGAATATTTTAATAACCAAAAGTGAAATTTTATAAGGAACAAAGCCAGCTAACCTTGAAGCGATGAATAAACCTGTCTCCTTTTCAAAATGCCGGCCTGATTTGTACTTTGAGTGGAAACGAAGAACCATCTCTCATCTCCCCAGTGTCTACCAGGAAGTCTCCTTAAAGGGGACTAGAATAAGTCTGGCTAAGTGAGCATTCAGAAGACCTCTTCAAATAAGCACTTTATCTTACTTTTTTCTTTTTCTCTTCTACATCTAACAAGGTTTGACTTTGCATTTAAAAAAATTAAATCATCGCTGTTAAATACTGAAATTCAGTAAAGCATCACACAGTGTTTGATTTATCTTCCAATCTAAACAAAGGGGTTGCTGAAGAAATAGCCTTGGAGTTCAGATTTTGGTAAAGAGAATGGAGTAGGAGTGGCCAGCAGGAGAATGGGTGGGAGGGTAGATCATGCTGACTGGAAAGAGATGCTTAATGGACCAGTTATTCGCATACCACTCAGGGTTTGGGCAGTGCTGGAAACATTTCAAAGAAAAAAAATGCTACTAAATGGCCTGTCTTAACACTACTACTCAAAACCAGATTTTAATAACCTTTTTATTGATCTCATCATTGTACTTTTGTCTAGATATACTTCAATATTTACGTATCTCTGTTAGTCTCTGACTCTCTGAATTTAATCTCCACATTCTGATTTGGCTACTCAAGCCATCTCTCTGGTATTTGAATCCTGAGCAGAAGGAAGGAGCAGTTGCTTCTCCTGCTACTAAAGAAAGTGTCCATCAGGTCTTGCTACCCAGAGGCCCCCACAGCTTCTTTAGGCCAGTATATTCTAAGTCAGCTTTTCCTTCAATTTTTCCAGTGCATTCCTTTGGGGCTTAACAGGGTCAGAGTCCATTTCTGTTGTTTGCCACCTAAGAACACTGACTGACACTGAGGAGTTTGTGGCTGGTTCTGTCAGCTAATCAGATCACATGATTTCGAGTCCAGGGTGATAGATTTGGTTCTTTTTGAGTCAAGTTGGATTTGCTCTACCTATGACCATACAGCATCCTTGGTCACAATGAGATGTCAGATGGAATCTTGTCAATGGGTTAGCAAATCTGTTGCTTATGTGATGAAGGTAAACATCCAAGTGCAAATCCCATTGATGGTAAGTCACCAGCGATGTCTGTCTGTATGAAGGTAAATGACATCCCTAACTGTCATTTTACAGACTTGCTGCAGTGCTTAAAATTAAAGTATTCAATTTCTCCAAACCCACTGAGGAAGATGGAGTGAAAAAGAAGAAGCAGGTGTATATAATTTGGATGGACAGGCCAAATTATAGGAGAAGCAGGAAAGGAGAGAGTGTAATTACCCCTCATATGAAAAAGGCTCTTTATGTGTCCCTGAACAGCTTATTCCCGAAAGAGAGAAGCCTGAAACTGCTATTACTTGACCACAAGTTTCTGAGGGAAGACCTCTGGTATGGGGGACATAGTGTCAGGATGACAAACCAAAGCAGCCCCTAATGGGGGGATGGGAAGTTTATGCTGTGTCTCATCCTTGTTTGCAATCCTGGTGCTCTCATTTAAAAAAAAAAAAAAACTATGTATCTCTGAGCAGCTGATTTACTCTTTCTCGCTTTTAGTTATCTGTAGGATTCAAGGATTAACCCAAATCCTTTCTAAAGCATCTTTCCTAGTTTGAAAAAAATCTGTTTTTTAATAAATACCCAAGTTATTTCAGCTATTCAATTCATTCATTATAGTGCTCCAATATGATTATTAATAGTATTTAACTGAATAATTCCTTTAGTTGGACATTAAAACACTGGATGTAATTTGTGTAAGTTTGAATCTGCAGACTATAATTTTCTCTTTTTACATATTTCCCATCAGTGAAATTCAAAATATATTTATTTGTTTTACAAACAGTTCTTAAATACATTTGTGATCTAGAGTATAGTACACTATCATGGTGACTTGCACACATGACCACTAAAAATTTATAACTGAATGACGTCAGACATTTTTTTTTCTAATTTGCTTCAACAGACTTAAAAATATCTTATCAGAATATAAATAACTGACTAGGACAGTAATGATGTGCAATATTTATTTTCTTTTAAACATACACATACTACTTAGGTGAAAAAAACATTACCCTTTGTCACACATCCTAATGAAAAGCTCAGTTGATTTTTTTCTCTCTTCCATTTCCTCTAAACTCTCTCTGGCTTAAGACTCAGTCAGCTGAAAAACAAACATGTGGCAACCACATTGGGGACAATACCAAGTATTTGCAAGCCCTGTGGGAGATGATATCTAGCCACACATTGTGCTATCTGTTCAATGACAAAATTATTATTTACAAAATTGGGAGAAAAACACAGTTCCTTAGCACTCAAAACTGAAATAATGATAATAATAATAACAATAATTGTAGCTACATCAAGATACATAGAGTTTTTTGGCTTTGATAAGATCCCCAGCTGCTTTCACTTTTGACTATAAGACTTTTTTTGTATGTGTGAAAAGTTCTGCATTATGTACCATAGGAGATAAATAAAATGATACTAATTTTTTCTATGAGGTTCTAGCCCATTGATGTCAAGTCTTTACATAGCAATGTCTAGCCCATTGGCCAAGAAATGAAACTTGTCATAAGGCTATGTTCTTGGTATTCATTACATGCATTTACATTTGTGGGATATTTCATATAAATGGCAAGTAGAGTATGCAGAAAGCCCAAACAGTAGACAAGGGCCTCTGAATTACCAAAGCCAGAACAGTAACACCATTGTCAAAGGACTTGGGTTCAAGAATAAATTCTTTTGTTTGGGGCTCCAGAAACTTATACAAATCTTGTCCTTTGGTATAGACTAATTCTTGTAAGTGCTGCGGTGCCGTGTAGTTTGAAAACATCACAGAGAATAAAATAAAAGCTGGAGCTATGTAAGGGGAAAATAAGTCAGAAAGAGGTAGGAATAACATCTAACACAGGAGAAACACATCAAGAGTTGAATGAGGCATTGAAGACACTTTTAAAAAGTAATGAAGAGGAGTAACAGTGAAATAAAGAACCAGAAATCTTCTTGAAGTAAAATGAAGGAGAGGAGTAAGTTAGCCTTAAGTTAACAGTGTGCCTGTGTTCCCTCCGCTACTCACTCTTGCCTTCTGCCACGTACCACTTCCAGGTATTCACCCAAATATAAAAAGTAGACAGTTAGTACACACTTCTCTGTATGTCAAGACTGAACTGAAAAAACAATCTGTAAACAAACTGAGTAGAAGAATTCCAGAAATAATAACTTTTAAATATATCTGGTTTGGTTGCCCATTTTCTTGGGCCACCTAGGGAACAGAAAAGTGTAATTTAACTCTAGGGAATGGAAAAGTATTTCATCCTGGTGTCTTTAATGCATATTCATATGTGATTAAGTAGAGAATGTTAGTCACTATAACAAAATGGAAAAATGAGAAGAGGTGATGTTATCATAGAAGAATGGATCTTTGAAGTGCAGTGGATCGGAGTTCAAAGTAATGTGGTTATACTGACCACAAAAATAAGTGGACAGCCAGTTGGCCAAACTGCTTGCAAGAAAATTCCAAGTGATTTAATTGGGCCTGATAGACAGTACAATGGCAAAAAGGCAACATTCTTCATGCTGCGGGGTACACTAGGGTCATGTGTATAATTAATTGATAGAATAAGGTGTGCTCCCAGTCTGACGTCTTGGCTTATGGCAAGCTCTGCAGCTATTTCTGGATTCAGTTTCACTGTATCAATATGCTAAAAGTTATTTAACTTACTAGAACCTGGGCATGATCCTGTGAGATGGCAGGATATAGGTCAGGAGGGCGTTTATGCTTAACTAAGCCATCTCCTTCACCTGCCCATCACATGCAGTGATTGCACTCTCGCCGTTAGACAGTTGTTTCTCTGCTTTAACTTAAGCCAGCATACACTTCCTTCTCTTGAGGCCCAGGAGGAACAAGATAGCAAATGACAAGGCGTTTACATTTTTTTCCCTCTCTCTTCTATAAAATGGTAGATTCCAGAACCTTTCAAGTTGTATATATGTCTGGAGTGAAGGTAGAGTGGAAGGAAAATCTTGATGTTTCCTCATTGTACTTGAGGCCAACTTTGAGAATCATAGTTCTTTTTCTGTTATGATTAGTATACTACTCATTTTACCATCTTAATTCCTCTTGATTATAAGCACTTTAAGCAAAGGATAATTTTTTTTTTTTTTTTTTTGAGACAGAGTCTCACTCTGTTGCCCGGGCTAGAGTGCTGTGCGTCAGTCCAGCTCACAGCAACCTCAAACTCCTGGGCCCAAGCAATCCTCCTCCCTCAACCACCCGAGTAGCTGGGGCTACAGGCATGCGCCACCATGCCCAGCTAATTTTTTCTATATATTTTTAGTTATCCAGCTAATTTCTTTCCACTTTTTTAGTAGAGACGGGGTCTCACTCTTGCTCAGGCTGGTCTCAAACTCCTGAGCTCAAACGATCCTCCCGCCTCAGCCTCCCAGAGTGCTAGGCTTACAGGCGTGAGCCACTGCACTTGGCCTAGAATGAAATATTTTTGTATTATGGCTCTCAGAGCTACGAGTGTCCTTTAAAGTGGGCTCCGTTAGTTACAGTGAGTACTATAACTACATTGCAGTAAACATTTTCTCTGGCTTCTGCTCATTTTCTTTTTTTTTTGTATTTCAACTGTTTCATGGACCACAGTCATCTCTTTCAGAAGGTACAGAGAAAAAGAGAAAAACTGAAGCCCTGTGCTAAAGTCTGTGGGAACTGTGTCTAGGATAGATCACATAAAGGCACCAGACCCTTTGACCATTATTCTAGGTTACTTATGGAAACAATGTAGGCTTGTCTACCAATGATGTATCTTTTATACTTTATTCTCGATAGTCTATATGAGATTTTGCAAATAGTTAATACAAAAGTCTATAGTTCAATGGCACATTGGAAAATATTAAATGCATTCATTAAATGAAAATATTAAAAGATTAGTAAGTGGAAATCTTAAATGAATTTATACAGCCTCAAAATGATCTGTGGCTAAGGAATCTCCAATGTCTGAAAAATTGAGGTGAATACACAGGGCCTTTTCACGTTGCTAAATGGATGCCTACTAGAGAAAGAAATAACTTCAAAAATAAGCAATGTAATCACCCTCTTTAACAGGGCAATATCTACCCTCTCTTTAATAATAACCATTTCTGTTTCTTGTCATTTACTATGTTCCTGGCACTATGCAAACTTCTTGAATGTATTACTTCATTTTATCCTGACAGCAACCTTGTGAGGTGGTTTTAATACTTTTATTTCATGGATAAGAAACTGAAGCTTAGAAAGATTAAGCAACAGTGAAAACTTGGCAGAGTTGGATCTTGAACCCAGATCTAGCCTTTATAAGCCACTATATTAAACTCTTGTTATGTGAAGTAGATAATTATTTCTTTAACTTCTCCTTCTTTAATTATTTGAAAAAGTAAGCTGAGTGAGTCATTAAAGGTCACTTGACATTACATGACAAGCAGAATATGGCCAGACCAATTAAATGATTAGACTAGCAATGACTGTTACCCTAGTGCCTATGGGTAAATGGTTAGCTGAGAAGGTGACAAGTAGTAGAAAGAACGGTGGTGATGGAGATAGACTGTCCTTGGATAACTCTTAGCTCTATTGTTTACTAACAGTGAGTTCTTGGATGAATTACTTAACTATTCTGAGACATGGGTTTCTCCACCAAAATTAACATAATAAGACCTATCTTGCAGGGTTGTTGTGAGAATGAAGTGTTTGTTAAGGGTATGGCAGAGAATCTGGCTTATATTTGGCACTGAGTAGATGGTAACTGTTGTTTCTACTTGGTACTTGGACATTAGAATTTGAAAGTCGACAAAGACTATTTGTATACGGATAATCATGCAGAAAGACATTTTCTATAAACATGGAAAAGGAACATTCTTTACTTTTTAAGGTGCCTGTTTTGTTACTTTGGGGCAAGCATATTTTTTTACAGTCAAGATTATTGAGATATAATTTATAGAAAATAAGATGGACAACTTTCGAGTGTACAGTTCGATGTGTTTTAACAAATGTACATGCCTTTGTAACCAGCACCACAATCAAGATATAGAATATTTCTATACTTCTGCAAAGTCTTCTTGAGCCATTTCACCCTTCCCTAGGTAACCACAGTTATGATTTGTTTGTTCCTCCTAGATTAGCTTTCTCTGCTCAAAAACTTCAGGCAAGTGGGAATTACACAGCAGATTCCTTTTTGTGTCTATTCTTTTGCTCGGCTTTATGTCTGTAAGATTCATTCATGTCATTGCTTAGTCAAGGGTGCATTTGTTTTTCTTGATAAGGAGTATTTCATGCTAAGAACATACCATGATTTGTTTATTTTTCATTTGTTTTTTGGATTCCCTCCACCTCAAATTGGGGCCATTATGAGTAAAGCTGCTGTGAGCATTCATCTACAAATTATTGTATGGATGCATGTTTTCATTTCTTTTTTGCAAATACTTAGAGATAGAATTGCTGTGTCTTTAGAGTAGGAGCATGTTTAATTTTATAAGAAACTGGCAAGTCTTTTTATAAGGAGTTGTACTGTCTTTACATTCATGCCAGCCACATACAGAGTTCCACTTGTTTCACATCTTTCCCAACCCCTGGTATTTCAATCTTTTTCATTTTAGCCATTGGGCGTGAAGTGGTATCTCATTGTCATTTTAATTTGCATTTCCCTAATGACTAATGATTGTAAGCATTTTTCCATGTGCTACACATTTGTGAAATACCTATTCAAATCTTTTGCCCAAATTCTTTTTATATTCTTATCGAGATGTAAAATTTTCTATATATTCTGGATATAACACTCATATGAGACATACACATTACAAATATTTTCTCCCAGTCTGTGGGCTTACTTTTTCATTTTCATACTAATGTCTTTTGAAAACAGAGTCTATAATTTTGATAAAGTCTAGTATCAATTTTTTTATGGTTAGTATTCTTTGTATTCTACGAAATCTTTTTCTAGCCCAAGGCCACAAAAATTTTCTTCCATATTTTCTTCTAGAAGTTTTCAAATTTTAGCTTTATGTTTAGGTCCTTATCAATTTCAGAATGCTCTTGTGCATGATAAGAGGTAGGAGTTAAGGTTTATTTTTTACCACATGAATATCCACTTGATCCAGAACTATTTGTTGAAAAGATTGTTTTTTCTTTAAGGTGTACTTTGGCCCCTTTGTCAGAAATCAGTTTACCTTACATGTGTGGGTCTATTTCTGTTTCACTAATCTGTTTACATATCAATATGCCAAAACCATATTGTCTTGATTATTTCAGCTTTGCAGTAAGTCTTTGTCAGGTAATGTGAGTCCTCCAACTTCATGTTTTTTTCCAAATGTATTCTGACTGGTTTAGTACTCTCACAGACCTTTGCATTTCTGTATACATTTTAGAAATAGCCTGTTGATTTCCATTTTTAAAACTGTTGAACTTCTGACTGAGGCTGTGTTAAATTTATAGATCTATTTGGAGATAATTTACATTTTAACAATATGAATATTCCAATCCATGAACATGGTATATTGTTCCACTTATTCAGCTTTTCTTTAATTTATTTCAGCAATGTTTTTTTTTATGGTGTTTAGTGTAGAAACCTTGCCTCTCTTTTGTAAAATTTGTTCCTACGTATTTTATGTGTTTTAAGGTTATCATAAATGAAAATGTTTAAATTTAATTTTCTTATTTTTTGCTAGTTCATAGAAAGATGACTGATTTTATATATTGACTTTATATCTTCTTAAAAAATTTTTCTTCATCAACATTTAAGGAGGAGAATAATAAGAAACTGGAAAAGAGAACTGGTGGATATAAATAAGAGAAGAGCGCAAGCAATGATTCTATATGAAGCGTTTTAAAAAGAAGGTAATGATTTTAAAAAGCCCCATTTTAATTAGGTGCTACTGTGTAACAAACCATCCCCCCAAAATTTAGTGCCTTAAAAAAATACGCATACTATTATTTCACAGTCCTGGGGGTAAGCTGAGTGGTTCTTCTGCTGCTAGCACTTGGGCTCACACATACAGCCACATTCGGTTATATTTTTGTATCAGAAATGTATGTGATACATATTTTATTCTATTTGGAGTGGATCAATTTATTGGGGAAAATGGTTTTGACCACAAAATATCTATTGACTAGAACATGATGACTCTTTTCACATACTCACAATATTAGAAACAATTGGATATTTCTAAAATATTCACTTGTTTAATCTAAAAGATTAATACTTCTTCATCAGTTATGGTGACCCATAAAAAATTAAGAGATAAAAGGAAATATAAAGTATTTTATTTGCTTTTTAAATATTTTTGGTTTGTCACAGAATCAATAACAGAGGTTCACAGGAAAAGACAGAAGAAGTATTTGTACATGTGAAAATATTCTTCACTTGATAAAAAGGAAGTATTTTAAAATAAAACATTATAATACATTTATATATAGGTGTGTGTGTGTGTGTGTGTGTGTGTGTGTGTGTGTGTATGTGTATTCCAAAACTCTTAATACATAATATGTTCAAACTTATTCCTTTTGGGGATCAAAATTTTTCTTTTATCATTCTCTATCTTAGCAACCATAAGCCCAGATGACTAGTCCAGAAAACTGAGACTCATCCCTCAGGTCACTCTGTCTCTTACCCCAACAATCAATTCATTTCCAAATATGGTCATTGCACCTCATTTATGTTCCTTGGGCATTTCTACTTCTCCTCATCTCCGTTTCAAACATCCCTGTGCAAGTTACCAACCATTTCTCTCTAGGAAATGGCCTCCTAACCAACTTCCTCACATTCACCCATGCCCACCACTCAAATACTCCACCCTGCAGCTACAGTGCTCTTTCTGTAAAATTATATCTGTCCATGCCATTTCTGTTATCAAAACAATTTAGGGGAATCTCATTGCCTTAGGGTAAAGTAAAAAGTCCATACTATGATCTCACGGGCCCCGTTCTTGCCTACTCTTACTTCTGCAGATTCCACACCACAACCACCCTCATCTCCCCAAAGCCTTACCTCCGTTACAACTAGGGCTCTTCATTGCACTTTCAAGACCAAACTGTCATGTCCTCCCTCCTCAGGGCCTTTGCATGTTGTCGTCCCCTTTGCATAAACTGCTCTTTACTCTTTTGCTAGTCAGCTTCATCTCATTCTTCTATTCTCAGCTTAAATGGCATGTCTTCCTGGAGACTTTCCCTTAACCCTGAAACAAGGTCAGCTCCTTCTCTTTTTGCACATACATAGCATACTAGACTTCTTTGTAAAACTGGCCTCACCTGTAATTATATGTCCAATGTCTGTCATTTCCATAAGGACATAAATTTCATCAATAATATATTCACTCAAGCTGTTCATTCTTATCTGTAGGAATGATGACTTCCTTTACATATTGTGTGTGGACCAAGTGCCATATCTGTTCTTAATGCATGTTAATAATTAGTAATCATAAAAATACTTTGTTCCAGCCCAGCATGGTTTCAACAAACATGTATTATACTCTCCAAATCAATGTGCCAAGTGAAAAGTCACTTCAGCTCTCTCAGCATGGGAACTTAAGTATTTACTCACTTGGGAGAGAAATGGGCATAATTTCATCAGAATAGCAGAGCCTCTGCTCCAGAGAGGTCTTGGGCTGAAGCAATTGAAACCTTAATCTTATTAAAATGACAGGGTCTTGGCAGAGGTGAATGGGGACTCTTGCCCAGTGCTTGACCACACCAATCTGGCTCTGGTCAGGCCTTCACATTTACATGCACAAAAAAATCTACATGTTTCTTAATTTTAAAATGGTAAAGGTAACTTAATTGTAAACACATAAGTTTTAAAGTAGACTAAATAGATTTAGGGTTACCTCATTTCCATTTTCATTTATAAATTGAACAATTCATTTAACTGAGCAGTTTTTTACATCTTTTTACATACAGTTTTTCATAGGACCCTGGGTTATTTTATGAACTGTCCTGTGTTGAGAATGGTCTTTGGGCATCTCAACAATGACTGCATGGTGAACCGTGAATGAGATGGGAAGAAATCCTTTCGGATGACCTAACACTAAATTCCAAGGCGTGTAGGACAGAATGCGTGGATGAGCACTGAGATAGGGCTCTTTGCAATGCTGTGACTAGGTTTGGGCAATACTAGGGCCCCAGCTGCAGTCCAAATGGCGATATTTTCATATGTGAAGTGTTAATAATTGTTCAGTGATCTTTCAAGCAAACCACAGAGGAAATCCACAAATTACTACAGCAGATTTTGTTCATGTTAACACTTGTACACACAGTCAAATAGGCTTTTTTTTCCCCCTAAGTGCCCCCTTAGGGGCTTCAAAAAAAATCATCTACAACTAGCTATAGGAACAAAGAATGAATATAAACAGAAGTTACTGTTACATTTATTAACACATTGTTATTATACTATAATCCCGTACTAATAGTAAACTATATAAACAAGTGATCAGTGAGAACAAAATCGACACAATTCACTCATTTCCTTATCAGTAATAGATATTATCAAGTTGATTAGTTCTAAAAGTAAATAATATATGTTCCTGATGATACCAAGGGACCACTAAATAAAACATTGCTATAATACATTACATTATACATAATCCTCTTTCTATACAAGTATTAGCTTTTCATAATGGAACTCCAACTTACTAGTAATTTCTGAGAGGCTAGGCTATAACACTTTGTAAAAGAATGGAGATCTGTCCTAAAAATTCAATGCTTATTTCATATTGGCTAAACATTGATACTGAAGATTATGTCTAAAAGGTTTTTAAAGAAGAATGGCTACGTCTTAAGTATGTGCTCTCTATTTTGGCATTTTCTTGGAGACTAAATAAAGTCTCTAATTGCTTGATGACTATTAGGATGATTGACTATTATTTATTGAATTGACATTCTGCTGGTTGGTACAGAGCCCAACTTATGTTTGGGTTACATTTTAGGGACTACTTCTTGGGACTTTGAGTCTAAAGTATAATAATCTCTAGAAATAAACATTTACCCTGTGCCTGCTATCTATTACCAAAATAGTGATAAAGGAGGAAGTGGTCCTGACACAAGTGGCAATGGTTTTTAGAATAATATCAAAGGCCAGGGAAATGTCATGGAGATGTAGTCAAGTAAAATGTCATTCTGAGGACAAGATATTCTAAATGTAGGCCTAAATTTATGTAGCATTGTGTGAGGTATCTATTAAAAATGTCTAAAACATTGACATGTGATATTGAATCATAGCATGGTTTTTAACCCATTCTCAACCGACTCTCATTTTTTAAAAAACTTTTTCTCAATTTCTTGTGATAATTCCTGGGAGAATTATCACACACTCATATGTTTAATGTCTCTAGTCCCCTTCCAAGAACTCTATGTCCCCAGGATATGGCTTTCACTGGGAGACTTCAACTCAGACAGTTTTGGGATTTACTGATAGAGGTTACTTACTACTATGAATTTGAGAAATTTATGGGAGGTGCCTCACCAGGAACCCTCAAAACTAGAATTTTAGGTGTGGTTAGTGAATGACTTAAAACTACATTAGTAGAACTCCTTGGAGACAGAAAAGAATGTTTCCTGTAGGTCTAGTGAGCTCAGAGCCACAAAATATTTTCCTTTCCATGGTGGACTTACTCAGTTCTCTAGAATGAGCATGTGGCAGAATGGAGAGTTGCTGGAATTCATATGTCAGATTCATAACTGAGAGTGGATAGAAGCTCTGCGTTAGTACTGCTATAGAAAAAGACTAAAACGAGTCATCCTCTGGGATGGTTAGTATTACCCCAGTGTTGCTAATTAGTATTAGCAATATTAGTATGACTCTGGCTCAGAACTGCCTGATCAAGGTCCTGAGGGAAGAATTGATCATGAAGAATTATTAAACAGTCTTAGACTTGAGAAAACATTAAGGAATCTCCAACTTTATTGCAGCCTCCCAATAGTCTCCCCAAATTTTTGTAGTAATGCTAAACAGGGCTTAGGTGGACCAAGAGATGAGTGTAGCTGCCCTGCAGGAGCATTACGAATGAGTGGAACCTAAATTCTAGATCTGGGGAAGACTTGAGGAGTAGGGATTGAGGCAAGGCTGACCCAGGCTCTTGAGGTGGGGTGCTCTAAGTGAGGTTTCTGACCCATTTTGCCAGGGGCTTAGGTTGGGGACTGTGCTCTTTATTTAATTTCAATATAATTTTTCAGCTACTCAGTTTCTTACATTTTACAGTACCTAGGATGGGAGGAAAATTTTTCTGGGCTACTTCAGATTCCCTAAAACTTTGGTGGTTTGGCTTGTATCATACTGCCTCTGTTGCCCTGGTGCAGGTCATCTAGTGGTCAACTGCTCACGTGACAGAAAGAATTCTGTGAAATTACCTTCATCCTCATATTATGAAAATAAGGACCCTGGGTGGGTGGGGATTGAAACCCTAATGGTGATGTACAGTCAGCTCTCTGTGTTTCTGTGCTCCCCATCTGTGGATTCGATCAACTGCTGATCAAAAATATTCTGGAGAAAAATCTGCATTAGTGCTGAACACATGCAGGCATTTTTTTCTTGTCAATACTCTCTAAATAATACAGAATAACAACTATTTATGTAGCATTTACATTGTGTTAGGTATTATAAGCATCTGGAAATGATCTAAGGAATATAATATAGGAGGATATGCATAGGTTATATGCAAATACTACACCGTTTTATATCAGAGACTTGAGCACCCACAGATTTTCTTATCTAAGGGAGATACTGGAACCAGTCCCCCATGGATTCAGAGGGATGACTGTATCGTCTTTCCAATTTTCTAGGAGAAACTTAGATAGACATAGGCATGGTGCACCTTCCAGAGTACCTGGTGGTAAGCATGCCTGACCTAGGTGAAGAAGAAAGATATGTTAGAATGCGATATGAGGTGGGTGGGTTGTCCAAACACCTATGGCATTCTGCTCTTGGTAGAGATACATAAAGAATAATGGGGAAAAGGGTGATGGAAAAAATAATATTAATTTCCAGGCATCCATAGCCTCCCTTGCCCCTTTGTTTTCTTCTAAGGAGAAAAATGTTCTTATTGGAAGACCTCAAAATATTCTTATTGGAAGACCTCATTTTTTATGCAGAATTTGGGTGATAGGATAATTCTTATGAGAAAAGAAATCCAAACATAGGATGAGAATACACTTGGCAGACAGCTGTGCACAGCAGGGAAAGTCACCAGCAGGCAGCCAGAGCTGTTGGTAAGGAGCTGGTCTTGGCAAAATGACAGCCCTGGAAAGAGGACGATGAGAGAGAAAGGGTGGCAGTGGGGACCATGTTAAAGGACTGAGTAGAGTTTGGTGACGAGACAAGGAATAAGAAAACTATCCAGAAAAAGAATGTTAAGTCATGTGGCTTATATTAACAATACACTGTCTGTTTTCAGGCATTTCCCCCCACCAAGAGACTTAGTAAAGATTCCAAATGCTTTTATTTACTATTTGGGAATAGGCCATTTGGGGGGCAGGAACTCAATTATACTTAGATTACAGTTATATAGTATATTGATTTGGAATGTTATAATCTGTTAGCCTAAATTGCTTCTTTTAGCTCTTTCTCCACTTTATATTTTGATAATACACTTTCCTAAATAGCAATAAATCTGAAAAATATTTTAGAAATGTATTTTTAATTCAACAAAAAAATAAAGCTCTAGCTGGGTATTACCAGGCTTTCTGCCAAGTATAGTAATTGTTACTTGTGGAATTTTCTTACAATGGCCAAGGCATTTGACTCAATAACTATAACTCTGGAATGAGTAGCTGGGTGGAGACACTAGTCTGTTGGAAGTTGGTGGGTTAGTGCAAGCCTGTGTGCTAGAAGAAAAGATTTATAGATGGATTCACTCAGCAGATCCCAGAAACACACGGTGTCTGTTTTCTTCAAAGTGAACATTGAATTTCATTAATCTATGCTATTTGTTCCCCTTTTCTCCTATCCAATTGTTTGTCTCTTTTTTCCCCTGCTTTTCTTGCTTGTTTTGTTTTTTTTAATGCCACAGTAATAAACCATTTACTTAATTACACTCTTTTGAATATATAAGTGCAAAAACCACACTCAAGTCATGTTAAGAAGTCTGTGTGTGGGGCGGGGGGTTGTCCGTCATTTAAGAACACACAGGTCCTGGAATAACCACAAAAGTATGAATAACTGGGCAAATTTGTGGATCAGAGAGTCCCTGGATGGTGGCTCAACCGAGCAACGCAGCAGGCACAGTTCTCTGCAGCAGTGCCCAGATCTGGGCTTTAACACTCTTCTCTCACTGAATTTAAGTTGAAATTGAGTTTCCTTGTTATTCTTTCTACGATGGCAATACATAAAACCAATTTGTAGAAATATAGACTATATATGCAAGCAAACAAATTGCAAATGGGATACCCTAGTTGCAAAAGTTAATTTAAAAAAAATTATTTGTGAATGGGTTGGTTCATCTCCAAAGTGTGTGCTAAGATGTGCCCAAGTGCGGAGAAAAAATTAAGGAGAAAATTTAAATGATTTTTCATTGCTGTACTCTTATTAGGTTCTCAAAGTGATTTCCATAACTTTGGTTTCCGCCCTACCTTTTATGCCAATCCATTGAACATATGTGCGCTCAATTCATTTTTGTTTTTTAAACCCAAACCATCAACATAAACAATTTTAAAACTATAAAATTTTTCTTTTCTTTGATTAGTCCATATTTTTTTCTCATTAAGTGAACCCATGCAATTCAAGATTAGCCCATATTTTTAAAACACTAACCCATCAAATGTGGTTGTACAGATCTTATCTGAGAGTTTACAGATACTTTGGTCTTTTTGCAAGTGGGCCAGTTGCTGTATAGGGACTTCCATGCGTCTCAGGACTCCCATCTGCTCTATTTTGCCTTTGCACGTAAGTCACTTTAATATTCATTATTTCAGAAAATTACTGTACCTAATCATATAATTTGTCTTTTCAGATAATATTCCACTGTTACATCTATAGTCTTTGAAGCAATATTTTTAGTCTTTCAGTTTACAAATCCCTAGAAGTCAACTTGCTTTACTTAGAATTTAGCCCTTGACCACATAGAGAAGGAAGCTCAAGCATTAGTGTAGACCCAGCTCATTGGAAGTTAGCTGAGAAAAACATTGTGCTTAAGCTTATTTTAGACTCAAAATTTAGCTTATTAACATTTTGTAAATATGAAGCATCCAAGAACCACGTCTATTACAAATTCAAGAATAAATGAGGTCATTTGTTTCAAGCTTTTAGAATTTTGCTTTACGGGGGATGTGGCTCTTCTTGCATGACTTCCTAAACTTCAGAGAGAAAGCTAAAATCTGTACCTCTCAGAGTTTGCTGAAGCTGGGATTCAAGAATTAGGTTCTGCAATTAGATGAAATGCACAAAATTTGAAACTGAAGTAAGACACAGGTTCTTCTTTTTCAGTTTCTGTTGATTTTCTGATAAACATGACTGTTCAGGATTTGGAATTTTCAGCTGCAGAAGAGGCTCCAGGTCTATTCGGTAGCTTTGTGGTTCTAGG
Source organism: Lepilemur ruficaudatus (assembly GCA_963574885.1). Lineage (NCBI taxonomy): Eukaryota > Metazoa > Chordata > Mammalia > Primates > Lepilemuridae > Lepilemur > Lepilemur ruficaudatus. The sequence continues at coordinate 13,349 of CAUYRT010080185.1, read as the reverse complement.
GTATAATACAGGGCCTTGGAGGAGTAGGATGGCTCTGCAGCTGACAGTTGCACCTTCCAGATCCCTGGATTGTAGCTAAAGTATGTGTTACAGAAGCAACGGTTCCAAGGACAGCTTCCAGATTCCCGGCTTTCCTAAATATGGTTGAGATAGCAGCCCCCTTGTAGGCCAATGATACAGAATCTTTCTGCAATTATTTCAGGAAGATTAATTGGAGGCCAGGCTAGACTATAATTCTTCCTCTCTTTCAATAATTTTATAAGTACTTAATTCTCTGATTTAAATTCTTTCCTGCTTAAAATAGGGTGTTTCCTGTTATCTGTAACTGAATCCTGATTGATAACAATGTTTGAGGCCGTAGGTTAGGTATTCAACATACTTGGGATTGAGGGAAGTGATGGTCCCATTAAATGATGGTATAATAGTAATTTTAGGGAGCTGGTGGTGAAGCAGTAAAATTGCCACCTGTATTCACCTGTAATGAAATAGAAAATCCGGCTTTGATGGACTGAAAGATAAGGGCCATGGCATAGTATGAGGACATGATGAACAGGCATAAACTGGCTGCTGAAAACTGCACTGGAGAGATTAAAAAAAGAAATGAGAAATTCAGGACTTTAAATTATCCACTCAGTGTGGTTAGAGAGCCAGGGAATTTTTAGCCTTAAAAGAATCTGCTTTTTTGTGGCTGCTGGGCTGATGTAGCCAAGAATCAATCACAGAGTTGGACCTTATGGCTTGTTGAATTACAACATAGGTTGAATTCAAAGATTTTTCAGATTTCTCATATGAAAATGCATTGCTTGGGAGAGAAAAAGACTGAAAATTGGAGAAGGGATCCTTGGGAGGATTTGGAAAATTTTGCTTACCTCCTAACTAAACTCACTGACTTTCCCATGCCAGCAAATGTCACTCCTTCTACCCCATGCAATGGGACTACCTACCCGGGATGCTAATTTGCTTCGTGTTTCACCCTATCTATACCATTTCCTCTAGACCCACAAATAGAATCTTATCCCAGATGTGGAGGGTGGGGCAGAATGCAATTATAAAGCCACACTTGAAAGGAAAATGCTTCAAACCACTAAAAATTTTGCTAAAATAAGTATAGAGATATGCTAATGCTCCCTAAATCTGTAGATATTAGCATTTACCTCATTGTACAGCAGCAGCTGACCTCTTAGAAGAAGGGAATGGCTTATTAAAAATGGTACTTGTGATGCTAGCAGGAAACCAACTTCCTGTGAGTTGGGGTCCACATGGAAAATGAAATCTGCTCTCAAACAGTGAGCAAGTTATGGTTTGGGCAGGAAGATGTGCAATGGAGACTAGCACTGATTGTGACATGTTGGAAACAATCATGCAAAATTATTTCTTTCTACCTCACTATAACCAAACAATGCAAAACTCCGATTGACCAGGTCTTGGTTCCATGTTGACTCCCAGCATGGAACATCAGGTCCACTCAAAACAAGTGGCTTGAGAATTGGGAAGATGGTAGTTCTACAAAGGAGTATCTGAATGTAATTTCCAGAAGAAGGGAGAGAAATACTGGTGCCAGAAACAACAACTGTTATGTCATCTAGGGTGCCATTGCCCCAAGTATCCCATATACCATCACAATGCCTGAGAATCTATCACAAGCAACCATTACTTTTGTTCAATATTTGCTGCTGAAATTAAAAATTAAATTAAATTAAAAAAAAGAACAGCAAACATTTTCCACTTGGCATTATCCTCATTACAAGGATGAGTGGTTAAGAAATCTGTCTAGAGTAGTAGAAATGGGACTTGATACAGAACTGTTTGACTGCAAAGCCTCTATTTAAAAAATAACTAAGTAAATCATGCACATGGCATAAAATTCAAAAGATACGGTAAAGGGATATACAGCGAAAAATATGTTTCCTTTCACCCCTCCTCCTCAGGTACTGGCTAGCCCCTGGGTGTCTGCTACCAATTTCTTGTATATTCTTCCCTGTGTGCATATGTATACATACACATACATCAGTATACAAGTACATGTAAATATTTATCCCCCAAACACAAAAAGATAGCACTATAACATTGTCTTTTATGCTTTTTTTCCTATATTCATCTACCTGCCTTGGTGATCATTACATATTAGTAGAAGCAGAATGGTCTTATTGTTTTTCTATAGTGTTCATTGTCTGTATAAAGCGTTATTTGTATATTCTCCTGTTCTTTCCAATTTTTTGCTCTTATAAGCAATACTGCAATGAATATGCTTTTATATATAGCTTTGAGCTCATATATGCAGGATAAATTCCTAGAAATATAGAATTTTTAAATTAAAAGATATATGTGTTTTTAATTTGCTAGTCACTGATAAATTTCTCTCCAAAAGGATTATTTCAGTTTACACTCCCATCAACAGCATATGGAAGCACCTAATTTCTGTATACTCCTCAACTCAGGGTGTTGTCAGATGTTTTGATCTCTATCAACTTGACAAATGGAAATGGATATTTGTTATAGTTTTAACTTGCATTTCTTTTATTATGGGTGATTTGTTTTTCTTTTTTCTTTTCTTTTTTCTTCTTGTGTTGGCCAAGGAAGAAGGAATTTTTTAATATGACAGATGTCTTGCCTTGTTGGGAGAATGGGAGAAGCTGTCTCATTAGTCTTTGCAAGTAATAGAGATCATGGGCTTTGTCAGAAGGGGTCATGTGCCTTGGTGCAGGTCTAGGGGAATGGTGAGTACTGGCATCAGGAAGTCTTTCCTGAGGCCTTCAGAATTTCAACTCTTTTGTCTTGCAGAAAACTGGGAAACAACTCACAAGGTCAAGTAGTTAGTTAAGGGAGAAAATTATAAAAAACATAGGGGTCACTGAAATTTGTTTATGGAGCCAGTTATAATTCTTCCCCTTCTTTGTAGTTCATTCCTCAATCTTGGAGAATCAGGACATTGATCTGTCTGGCTGCTTCCTGCTAAAATGTTATGTAATTGGAGTATGAGGAAGAGCGAAAGTCTTGGGCTTCTAACTGAAACTCTTTAGTGGATGTTGTTGAGTTGTCACCCTCTCTCCACCAATGTAGCAAAGTATATCAAAAGAAGTATCCATACCCCTCTGGGATCCCTCCCAGGAAATACTGGCTCAGTGTCCCCAAGATGGAATTTCTATTCAAAATTCCTCTAGTCACTCAGGAAAACCATTTAGGGAGCTAGTTTTGTGGGCAACTTTTGACCTAGTATGGACTGAAAAGTGGATAGAATGGATTTCCAACAAGTAAATGTCCCCCATTGTTCAGCTGTTTGGACAGTCATAATGTTACCGAAAGTTTAGTACTTGTCCCTCCAGCTACATCAGAAGAATGAGAACAAGTGGTTTGAAGAGAAGGAAAGAGAAGTTTATTAATTTGCCAGCAAATGAGAATGGCGGACTCATGTCTTAAAGTACCATTGTCTTATCTATAAGCAGAAATACAGAGCTTTTAAAGGGAGTTTTCATCCTGGAGCTATTGCAGTTTAACTATAGTTGATGGTGCTGATCAATCCCATCTCCAGTGAAGACAATCTCATGAAGTCCATCTGAACAATTCCATTAAGTCATCTCTTGTGGTGTAAAGAACAAAGAACACTCCCCTGCCCCTCTGATTACTGGCCTCAGGCAGGAATGTAGGTTTTAATTCCCAAAAAGATTGTGTGGGAGCTGTTTAAAGAGACAGCTCATAAAACATGTTACCCTTTTTCAGGCCATTCCCTCTGTTACACTAGGCCCAAGGAGTTTTTTTTTTCCATTGACCCCACAGAAAAAAATGTACTCAGATGGTGCACCAACTGTTCCTGCCTCCTGTTTGCCTGTCCCTCTCAGATCTAGTGTGTTGTCAATTTCCCTAGACCCTGGGAAAACATCATTTGCTGAGGTACTATTGTGCAAATATGGGTCCCCTCCCTGCTATCTAATTGGAGGGAGGGAATTAATGCCAACTGGTGAGACAATTGCTGGGCTGCTCTTTTGGCTTTCATGTCTACCATAGGCAGTTCTCCAATGTCCCCAGCAGTGCAGGATGTCTACCTTTCTGGGCAGTAAAATGGCTTTTAGTTATTCAATTTGTGGTCCATATTGAATTTTCTTGTTTTCAGAGGTAAAGTTTTTCCAAATAGCTTTATGAATCAGTGTAGTTAGTGCAATTAATTTATTTTTCTGGGCATAAATCCCAGGGGGTAGGGCTCGTGGTTCAATTACCTGTTGGCCTACCTGTTAGCTCTGTCACCAGATACCTTGATATCCTCTCTGTAATTTTCTTTTAAGTCTATAGGAAGCAGGAAATTATGGTTGGGATGGATGCCTGGGCCCTGTGGGCCAAAAAGGCAAAGTCCCTGTTTTGCCAGCTGTTTAGGCATCTGTGTGTCCCTCCTTGATCTGGAGGGCCTGAACTAAATCCATCCTTTGAAATCAACCCTTACAATCTCACATCCCCCTCTCTTCCATGATAGTCCCTGGGCCTAGAGGGAGGATGATTGTAATTTTAGCAGCAGGACATTGGCAATGGAATAGTTTTTAAATTCTGGAGATAGCAGATAAACTTTGCTATTTACTTCATATTTGTCTTGATTCTGGAAAAGTATAAAGAATTAGTAATGTTTTAAATAAAAAGTCATAAAAAAAGTATTTCAGTTCTTTCTATGATTTTTTCTTAAAGAAGCAAATCTTGGACCATAGCTGGTTATGAACTATTGAAGTTAAACTTATGTTTCTAGAAATAACTCAGATACTTTATGACTGTCTACTACTTAATTTACTTTAAGATTATAGAAAAGAACCTTGAAACTATGACATAGAGTGAGAAGCAGATCTTATAGATTTATAAGATTTTTTCATTTACCAGTTTTTGAATTGTGTCTCTCCTCCACTTTAGATAAGTGATTTCTTGATTCCTTTTTTACTGCCCTAAACAAGTGTTGCTAGGTAACTCTAAATCTGCATTTCCAAAGACTTGGAACTGTCAGGTTTCAGTCTGAAATGTTGGTTCTTGGCACACTCATGGTTGAAGAATGACCAGACCCACCAAAGTAAGGCAAGCATGAAAATGACGTTTATTGAGGAGAGAAGATAGGACAATAAAGAAAGAGCAAGATACAGGTTTACAGAGCGCGATGCACACTCAACAGATGTTGACCAGACCCACTGTCACAGCAAAGGATGAGCAAAAGGAAGGGGCCAAAAAAAGGGCCCTGTCATGGTCTGCATCTTGCTTTATAGTGCCAGGATTGGGACCTCCCTTGTGGTTTAGAGGCCACTATGGAACCACTCCGATTGGACAGTTGGAAATTGCATGACCTGAGTCTTACCATGCATGCACGGTATTCTAGGTCACTTCCAGACTCTAGGGTACCTATGCCGCTTGGCCCATGGGCTAGAGAGTCCTCTGCATTCTTTTGCAGTTGGCACGCTAAGTTCTCATTGGCAGATTCCTAGGGTACTCCCTCCTCCCCCATGCATGGCAGTAGCTCAGGGCAGGATATCAAAGTGGGGCAGGACCAAGTTGGGAGTCTGGGGCCCACCCTAGTCCTTCTTCCCAGATGGGACAATTGCACCAAGGCAAAGCACCCACTTTTCATCCCTAGGAGACCCAGAATCCCTTGGTAACTACTTAACAAAACCAAGTAGAAAATTTACATCTCAAGGAACAGAATCTAGACTCAAACAAAGATAAGGTTTGCTATGTAAACTTTGAGCCATTGTCCTTAGTATCCTAAAAGTTTTTAGTGGCTTAGGTGCAGAGTGGGAGGTGCCCTTACAAATGGAGATTTTTAAAAATTTCTTTTACAAAGAGCCAACTGTAGATTGATTTAGTGTGATAGGTGGTCTTTTCAATTTAGCTTATTTCTTTATTCAATTATTGGCTTTAGGGTGGAGCCTCTTAAAGTAACAGGGTGAAGAAGGCCCATAGTTTTAGCACCAGTGCAGCTGGGAGGCAGAATACTTAGATGCCAGTTATCATTTCAAATTATTTTCTGTTAACCATTTGTATAGCCTGTAATTATTAGGTATACAGCCAACATGATTGTGCCCTCAACAAAGTCATTCAATGCCTAAATGAATTTAGTATCTAAACATATTTTTTTAAAGAAAATTGGGGGAAAAAAAGAAAGAAAATTATTTTAAAACATAGACCAAGAAACAATTACAGAATATAGTTTTAATTATTATGGTAAAACTTAAAAATACTTACAAAGATAACCAACATAAGTATTCTGGTAAGATTTACCATTCTGAATAATGTAACATCTTCAAGTTCTATAAATATAGTAGAAATTTTAGAACACATCTTACTTAAAGATGTTAACTAATTACATCTTTTAAAAATACCAACATCTCAAAATAAAATTTATTGACATGATATCACCTAACTATACATTGAATAAATCTCTAATGTCAATTCTTAGCATCTCAAATAATAACACAAAGTCAAAACATTTTTACATAACAATCAAGATCAAGCTATTTTAAAAATAATATAAATTTACTTAAGTGTAAATTTGAGTACATGTAATACTTCCAAAGAATAAGATTGTTTTGAGATTCTCTTTAGATCCTAAGAATAATTACTATACAAAAATTATTTAGGGATTTTTTTTTTTAATTTTCTTAGGCAAAAGGCCTTTGCTATTGCAACACAGTGCAGGCTGGCTTGCAACTTGTGCTCAGAACAACTAGAGTAAGCCAGACCCAAGAGAAGCCTCCAATTTGATTTAAACAAATTTTGTATGTACCTTTCCACAGACAGTGAAGCCAATGGAAGAAATTGCGTTAATAATTAGAATTAAGAAGCCCAAACCAAAATACCTTTACAAACCTTTGAACATAAATTTCTGATTTTATGCTATTATTTACTTAGAGTTTTATTTATTCTAGTACTGACACTTATTTTTGTTTAGGCTTGCCTACTTTTTACCTAAACAAGAAACTTAAAGATAAACACATGGATAACTTCGCCATTAACTCAGGAGATTCAGCTGTTTTTATTATATCGACTTATTAAAAATCACATAAACACAGACCATTTTGTTTGGGCTGGGTTTATAGTTTTATTTTCTGGGGAGGGGACACAGAGTCTTACTCTGTCACCTCAGCTAAAGTGCAGTGGGGTCATCATACTTCACTGCAACCTCAAACTCCTGGGCCAAGCAATCCTCCTGCCTCAGCCTCCCAAACAGCTGGGACTACAGGTGTGTGTCATCACATCCAGCTGATTTTTCCATTTTTTGGTAGAGATGAGAGTTTACTCTTGCTCAGGCTGGCCTCGAACTCCTGAGCTCAAGGGATCCTCCCACCTCGGCCTCCCAGAGTGCTAAGACTACAAGTTTGAGCCAAAGGTTTATAGTTTTATAATTTATGTCAAACTCTGACACCTTCAAATATAAGAATGACTACTAAACCCAGGCAAAAATGTTTGTTCTCAATTTTGAAGACATTTGTATTTTTATTTTATCAATATATTTTTTAAAAAGTTTATTCACCAAAGTTTACTAAATTCATGTGATTTTGAAAAGCCTTGGGCTGATTTGCTTAATTTATGAAAAATCCTTTTATTTATAAGCCAATTTTGGTACCATGTAGACATAACATATAATACATGTATATACATAAAACACATCTAAACACATATGCATGCACACAAAGTTTCAATAATTTTAGCTCAGAATTGTAGCCATGAGATCCTGTGAAGTTCTCATTAATCTGTATAGGTTATTCTTCCATCCCTCTCTTTTCTTTTCCAACAGCGGGCATCCCCGCATCTCAGCCAGTTTGCCTCCATGGACAGAGATGTCTTTCAATTTCCTAGACCTTAGGACAGAGGTGTCTTCTAATCTCTCAGACCTTAAGACAGAGGTGTCTTTTAACCTCTCAGACCTTAGAACTGCTGCAAGAGGAACCACCAGTGGAGATGCCTTTCAACCTTCGGGACCTCTGACTATGCTTCTCATACCATTCACAGCAAATTCCATGTAGGCGAAAAAAATAGACACAGAGAGCTTAACAGACTCCACATTTACATACCACACACCAATGTAGATAAACACTCAATATGAAGAGAAACTCAAGAGTTTCCAAACAAACTGCAGGTTCATCTAATAAGCCCTGGGAGTGCCCAATCAAAACAGGTTAGTTCTCATCTCACAAATGACTGGGGGCTTATCCAACCCCAAACAAATGGGAACTCCCTCAGAATTCCCCAAACCGAGAGGAGCATGCTCCACTGTGTGGTACCTTCAGACAGCACTCACCCATCCGGATGCAAATGTCAAAATCCAAATCCAGGGCTCCTTTCTTCGAGGCAGTCACCAATGCAATGAAGGCCGATAATGGCAAAGTGGGCAGGGGAGTCCAAAGCCACCCTCGGGCAAATATGACCAGGCAGCTGCTAAGGGCTCTCTGGCTCTGCCACCGAACCCCAGGTTATGGGTGATTTTGAGCATCTATTCTTAAACGTAAATATAATTTGTATTTCCATACCTGTTAAGTGTTCATATCCTTTGTCTCCTGGATCCAGGATTCCTAGTCCTTTCAGTTTGACTTATGGTAGTTAATTGTATATTAATGAAATAAACTTTTTTCATTGTCTTGTGTGTTCAAATATGGCTCTCATTTGTTTATAGTACTTTTATTCTAGGAAGAAATTAAATTTTACTTAACTTCTATGTGACTGACTTTATGCTTTTATTTTTATCTTTTTTAATGATCCTTGTCTTTTCTGATAGACTTAAGAAAGCTTTTCCTACTTTGAGAATGCAAAAATATTCTCCCAAAATTTCTTTTCAATATGTTTTTGGTTTCCATTGTTGTAGTAAAAAAAAAATATGGCATTCTTTCCAGCACAAAGTGTGAGATTAGGATCTCACTTTATTTTCCTTTCCAGATGACAAAACCCACAATTTTAACAAGTGTATGAGACTGCGTCCTTGAAAAGATTCTCAAAGATGACATCTTGACGGTTCTATTTGCCGTGTGTCCCTCAGGATCTAGTCATTCCTCAGTGCCTTTCAAGCTGCCACTCACAGCTGGGATTCGTTTTATTTTTTATTATAACTTGTAATGGAGAGACGGGGATGCTTGCATGTCACAGGCGAGAAGACCACCAAGAGGAACGTACATTTTTCTGGGTTCTATGCCGCTCGGTCTGACAGGGGGTAGGGTTTGCTCAGGTCTGCAGTGGTGCTGCTCTGTAATGCCATGTGTTGTAACACGGGTTGGTGTCTTTGCCACACTTAATAATATTCGCAACAGTATTGTTTTAATGTAATCCAGCTGGTAATCAATAAAAAATAACTTCTGTATTTCTTAAAGGAAAGTAAAAATAATATTCTTTAACTGCCTTTATTTTTTGTTTCAAAATCAATGAATTTTAAAGTAGTTAATTTTTTAAAAATTAGTAAATATATTGCTATTTATTTTATTTTTAAAAATCTCAATGTGTTGTCAAGGCAATATAAAAATGAGCTGCTTCATGAGACCAATTTTTCTAAACAATCAGAATTATCAAATCTATTTATATTTATAATCTATTTAGAAATGCTTCTTGTAGGTTATGGTTTTCATGTGATTGTTGCAGCCAAAACTATGCAAACATCTATGGCCATGTGAGGGCCACATATAACTAATCACTGGGAAAACAAAAGTCAGCATTTTTAAGAATTAAATAGGAAATAATAGGAGGAGGTTAAACTAAATGTTGAATGAAAACTTATCTTTGCCAAGCACTACGCTAAGTACTATACATGCAGTCCCTCAGGGAATACACCAAACCAAGGAGGTAAGAGCTACCATTATTCTTGTTTTACAATTGAAGGAATTCAGTCTCAGAGAGGTGAAGTGATTTCCAAAGTCACACAGGCAGTAAGTGCAGCAGTCGGGGCTGGAGCACCTCCGCCATGTCACCAACCGAAAGGGTCAGAAGCCTCAGAGCTGAGCAGGCAGAGGTAGATGGAGGATGAGAGGACAAGGGCGGCCCTGTGGCTCTGATGACCTGGACTGGGGACATCTCTACAGCCAACTATCTCTCTTGCTGCCACTCGTGGGGTAACCCTGGTGCAGAGGCAATGCTGGGGCTGGGGGTGGCAGGACAAGACATGGTGGATTCCCTCTCAAGGCATTGGGGGAGCTCATGGAAGAGAACAAGTAGACTGACCTGTCAGAGGCAATGCAGGGTCCCACTATCCCCACCAGCTTAAGCTGCCCTCGAACCAGGTCCTGGCTGGATGACCAGGACTTCATCCAGGTCCACAAGGAGGTGGGGAGACACGGAGAGAATTCCCGACCCCTGCATCTGCTCGGACACACTAACACTCTGACCACACAGGAGCCCCAACTCCTTCGGAAACATGGACCAGGCTGGGACTAACCACTACAGACCAGGGCAGGGAGGGAAGGAGCCGGAGACAAGGACTAGTCTGAGACGGTGTGAAGCTCCCAGAACTCTGTCATCTATCTATTCACCTTCCGGGTCTTTCCCCCAAGGTTCAGCTGCTCTTGTACACACCTGTCAAGGAATGGCTCAGGCAGCCAGTGACCACATGGAAAACCTGGCCTGTTATTTTGACCCTGCAGGCTCTCAGGAAGTGGTGACTGTGCAGAATTTTATGCTCTTCTGAGGTTTTAGGGACCTGATCTTCTAAAAATAAGCCTTAGAATTTCTAAAGTCTGTTATGTCACCTAGTTTGAAATTAATAAAGTGCACGAAAGCAGTTGTAAAAATTGTATGGGACTCCGAATGTAGCGCATGGACAGACGTTCAGAAGAAACTGAAACTGCGTAAACTGCCTGCAATCTGTGTTTTACCACAGATGACTGTATCTGCTGGCTCAAGACCTTCATTAGTAGATCATCAAGTGTTGTATCTAACAAAAGATTTTTACTTGAGATTAAAACAACATATGTAAGTGAATATTAATAGAAAAAATGACATATTTTATTAATAACAAGATCTCTTTCAAAATATATGTCACACTGTGTACTCAGCCTTGGTAATTCAAGTGTGCTTTTTTATAGTAAGCATCCGTAGTACTGTCTGAATTCTTATTAAGGGCACTAAAAAGCAATTTGCTTGATAATTTCTTTCTGCCCTAAACTGAAAAATAGAAAAGTAGGTAAGAAGGTACTAGGGCTATTAAAAGAAGATGGCATTTGTGTTTCTATTTGGTAAAATGATGTATGCAAATAAGCAGTGAAATCTAGTGGAGACAGCAATGGTTTAGGAGCCAGACACAGCTGGTGACAATTCTGCTTTTGCCACGTATTACTCTGTACTGAGGGATAGTTCCCTAAATTTTCCCAGCCTTCTCAGTCTTTTCTTCTGGAAAACAGGAATAGCTAAAACTATCTTGGAAGATAGTAAAGAGAATAATGGCACAAGCAGCCACTCGATAATGGTATTGATTATTATTATTAATGACACAGAAAGTGAATTGTCAGCCAAGAGCAAAGTATACTTCCTTCGAATGGGAAATAATTAGGTTCCTGGACTAAAGCTGGTCACAGTTACTATAATGTAAATTAAACCATAATCTGTGTGGATTGTAGAGATTTCTTTATCCCTACAATCTGTCCTATTAGGACGGAAACAGTTTGGAATTTGTAGGTGACTTTATAAGTGTAAAATCCATGCCTCGTGAGTGAGTGGAAATATTACCCCAAAGTTGAAAACATTGGGTAACACCCTCCAAGCAAGTCCCTTAGCTACACTCTAAAATACTGGAGCTAAGAAACCACTTTCAGGCTAAAATTAAAATTCATGATGATTTTGTTTTGGAAAAATCAATTCATCAATATGTTTTTTTCATAGTTATAAAAAGTATTTGAAAATGAAACAAAATAAAGTAGTAAAAAAATCTTGGTATGTATTTTTCCCTTGGATAATGAAGTGCCCATTCAAGTCCTCTTGGAAAAGGTTATTTTGTACTCTGGTCAAGGTGGCCTACTTTATTTTTGTGTTGAAGGGCTTTGAAATTAGAAGTTATTTGTATTTTCCCAGGGAGTGTCCACTTTAGGAAAAAAGAAAATTATATACCTGAAGAACATGGTTGGCCAATTTATTGTTGTTTATGTCTGTGCTAGGCCACAAAGGAAATACATAGAATTTGAGTTTCTTTTTTTCTGGGAAATATAGTTTTCCATTTTATGACCGAGTCATAGTCTTTCCTGTGCTTTAGAGTGTTCAGAGGTGAATTGTTTGAGCAGGCTTATAATCTGAACCAAACTAAACACAGGAAGTGGAGGAGAGAGAAAGAATCAGAAGTCTTTCCTCATAAGAAATAATAAATATATGAGTTTCAATAAATACATGAGTTTTCCCTCTTCTGAAAGATTGTTAAACATATTTTAATTCCTCCAAAGTGTTAATTTTTGGAAGTTGTTTACAAAGATAAATTCTTCCCTCTATAATTATTTCATATTTGTATGGACTTGTTCCTGCATCCTGTAGGGGAAAATCAGAATCTCGGCCATCTGGGATATTATATTGTAGGGGATTTTTATCAAGAAATATGTGTAATCAAAATTATCCTTAGATCAAAAAGAGTTTGCATGGGGCATATAAAATAAATTGGGTTGTAAAATGTACAAATAGAGTCAAAGAGGAATCTTTATGTAACACCTGTGTTGGCTGTGTTATTCATTCATTTGTGCTAGGTGCCCTCTCCTGGTCATTGTGAGTAATGTTTAGTAGCTTTTTCCTTCTAGATTCTGCTTTGCCATGAGACATGTGCAACTGGACCTCTATACCATGCTGGGCTTCATATAGGAGGAAATCAAAACTTGAAGACAAGTGGCTTTTACTTTACGAAAGTTGGACTGTTACTTATCTCCCTCACATTGGTACTTTTGGTTTGATTAGCCTTGTGTGGTGGGGTACTCTTGTTTGTTAACTGGTTAACTTCTCTTTTTCCTCATGACTTCTCCGTCAGTCCAAGGGCCTGTTTGCGCATAATGGGAATGATGTGTGAAACAGGAAGACAGCCCAGAATCTGAGTGGACCAGGAAGTGACCATCTTCCTCTTCTACCCATCCTCACTCCCACCTCAGCAGCATTTGTGTGACCCTCAGGAGTGTCAAACCCCAGGCAAGGGGGTGCCTCAACGTAACTGAGTGTTAAACCTGAAATAGCTGGTAAAAGCACCGAGTTTTACTCAATTTACCTTAAGTATTCAACATCAGGTAGAATTGAGTCTCAGAACCAGAAATTTATCACTGAAACATTATATCTTGGTATACATGTTTTAAAACCGTGATTGAGTTAGGGACTCTCATGCCTAACAGCTTCAACAGGAAAACACAATTGTAGATCACAGAGTTTAGCACATCAGAGTTGGGAGTGACTGTATG
>CAUYRT010080184.1:0-18522 GCA_963574885.1 Lepilemur ruficaudatus | reverse complement strand
GGTTTTCCCCTGGGGAAGCAGAATCCTAGGAGAACTGTGTGGTCTTGAAGTGAGTGCCATCAGCGTTCGATGGGCTTTCTGCTCCATTCCACAGTGCTCCCTGAGCACCCACCGGGTGCTGGAGGTTCTCAGCAGATGCTATGGCCCCACCTGTCAGGCATTCCCCCGCAGTGGAAGGGTCACACTTCTTAGCCAACTGTGACTGCCCAGGCTGGCCATGGGTCCTAAGGAGGGCAAGCTAAGGGGATGGGGGTGGGGGTGGGCACAGCAGACAGTCACGCCCCTGGGGAGGGGCCCCCTGGAAGGAACACAAGCATTGCAGTCACATTGGCCCCAAATTCTCTGCTCCGACATCTCTGTGCATGACCCTGGGAATGTGCTGGGATCAGGGTCCTCATTCCAACCCTGTTGGTCTCTGCTGAGGATTAAAGGAGCGAATGTTTGTGTTGGTGGCTCAGTGCGCATCACAGGCCCTTGGACTAATGCTGTCCAGGGTCAGATCTCACGAAGGAGGTGGGATTTAAGCCAAGTAATGGATGCTGGGTGGAACCTCAACAGGCAGGAACGAAGGGGACAGGCCAAGGCTCGGAGGCAGGGGCTGCTGGGCTGTTCTCCTACTACCTGCCCCTGCACACAGCCCGGGTGGGGCTGTCACTGGGCACAGTCAGGCAGCATTGGCCCCTCCTCCTCTGGGCTCCTGGACTCCTGCTTACGTCATTGCCTGTGTTTAACATCTTTGATTCGGTTACTAGTTTGTTATCTGTACTCCCACCTCCCCCAAAGGGGCAGTCATCAAGAGAAGGACTGTGACTTCTTACCCTCGTAGCCCCTGCTCCCAGCTCAGATGGGCCCAGTCATTAGCCCCCTTGCCATGCCTGGCCCATGTGCCTTTCTCTCACCCTTCTCTCTGCCACCCTCCTCTCCCTTTCCTCTGCTGCTGCTGCTGCTTCTCCCACCTGCCTCGTCTCTCCAGCCCCTGGGCCTCTGGGCAGTCCTTTTGGTGGCACCCAGGAAAAGAGGGGTTACTGTTGCCAGGATGGGTGCTCTAGCCTAGAACGATGTCCTCAACCCCCAGTGTGTGCACCCCACCCCTGCCAGCCAGGCCGCCCAGTGCACAGGGCTCCTTCAGCCCATCCCTTCCCCTTCCTTCCTCCTCTTCTTCCTCCATCTTCCATCCTCCATCCTTCATCCTTCATCCAACAAATGGCATAAGCAGAGCTCTGTGCTCGGCACTAAGGGAGTTTGAAGTTTATAGTTAATATTAAAAGGAGTTTTCCACCTGTTGGGAGGTACGGCCAACCACCTGCATAGAAAGATTTAACTAGCCCCGGAGTCCAGCAACCGAGAGTCTGTCACAAGAGTCCTTGAGCGCCTGCACTCTTCCAAGACGTGTGTGTTAACCCGTTCATCCCCACGACTCCCACTGTACCAGCAAAGAGGCTGGGGCACGGTGACACGACCAGGCGGCAGGGCCAGAGTGCGTGTGTGTGGAGGGGGCTGGCGCATCGTCAGCACCTACAGAGTGTCACCTGTATGCAAGAACCTGGAGGTGTTGGGGGAGGCTCCCCCAGGAGGAAGCAGGAAGGTCAGCTTCCCCCACAACCACAGCTGCCCAGTCCGCCCTCCCCCGCTGCAGCTGGACCCATCCTTTTAGAACGCAAAGCCTGCTTATGACTCTTCCAGGGCTTTCCCTTCTAGTTAGACTGAAACCCAGGCTGCTCCCTCGCCTGCAGAGCCCTGTGGCCCAACCTCCGCCTGCCCCTGACTTCATCTCCTCGTACCGCCCCCACCTCCCTGCCCCATCTGTGCCACCAGCACGGCTCGCCTCTGGCTTTGCAGAAACCAAGAATATTCCCACTTCAGGGCCTTTGCACTGGCCACTTCCTGTGCCTGGAACTCTCTTCCCTGGAGTCTGCAGAGAGTTTGCTAAGGCAGGGACCTTCTCATGGCTCACCCTCTGCAATGTGGCCCATCCCAGCCTCCAGCCCCTCACTCTGCCATGACTTTGTTTTTTCTTGACACCTTATGTCTGAAAGTATTACTTACGTGTTTGTGGTCTGTCTCCCACTCTGCCATACCTGCACCCTCCCACTCCATTAGGGCAGGGGCTTTATCTTTTCAGTGCTTGGTCCCTGGAGACAGTAGGAAAAGACAGAGGCCCAGTGTGGGGCCCTGAAGCCAAGTCCTTAGCACTTGGACGTGAGCCCAGGTGATGGTGAGCCATGGCAGGTAGTTGAGCATGATACATGCAGGGTCTTTGGAGTGTTGCTTTCATGGTGTGTCACTCCTCAGCTCTAAAACCTTCAGTGGCCCCTGCTGCCCACACATGACTCCCAAGGTCCTTGGCCTGCAAGACCAGGCCATCTGTGACAGGATCCACAGCCCTTCCAGCCCGTGTGGATAGTTGGCTCCCCGAAAAAGATCTGCTGTTGTCCCCCATGCTTTCTTGGGGCCATTGTGTCACACGGCTCCAGGGGGCGTGGTGTGTGTGGCATGGCCAGACAGTGCTTGCCCTGCACTGCACCTCTGGCTTCTGCCCACCTTGTCCCTGCTGGGTTCTCTTCTGCACCACGGCTGGCAGTGGCATCTGTCACCTCGGCTTCTGGGAACCCTCTGCTCAATTCCCACACCCTCCCTTGGTTTACAGTGACTTTGGCCTTCTTGCCTCTAACACTGATTCCCCTGTGGGGGCCCTGCACCCCTCTCCTGCCGGGGCCCAGCAGGAGGTGGGAGTGAGGCAGACACCTGTTCCTCCCCCTCCCCCAGAGGATCCTCCCGCTCACAGCCATTAGCACGTGGCCTGCCCTCACGCTGGCTCTCAGGGGCTGTCCTCCTCCCAGGCTCCTTCTCTGTGGGCCAGAGAAAGGCTCAGCAGCCCCTTGCCCCCCAGGATCCCCAAAGCTGGCTCATGTCCCCTCCGTCCTGGACCCTGTGTCTCCCTCCACCACCTTTCATTCCTTTTCCATTCAAGCTCCTTTAAAAAAACAAACTTTGTTCTGTAGTGTTATTGAAGTGTAATTGACAGATGATAGACTGCACCGTTTAAAGTTTTGACATAAATCCTATGACCGTGGAACCATCGCCACCATCAAGATAGCAAATATATCCATCACCCCCAGAAGTTTCCTCATGATCCTTTGTGTCCTTCATTTCTGCCCCCCACCCTCTCCCCGGGTAACCCCTGAGTGCCACCTGCTGTCACTGCGGATCAGTTTGCATTTCGCAGAATCTCATGTAAGTGGCTAATATTGTATGCACTTTTTTGTCTGTCTTCTTTTACTCAGTATAGTTACTTTGAGACCCATTCATGTTGTGTATGTCAACAGTTCATTCCTTTTCATTGAGTTACATTCCATTATAAAGAAGTATCACAATTTGTTTATCCTTTGGCCCATTGATAGACATTTGGGTTGTTTCCAGTTTTGGGCTATTCCAAATAAAGCTTTTATGAACATTTGTGTACTTTGTATGGACATGCTTTTATTTCTCTTGGGAAAATATCTAAGCGTGAGATTACTGAATCATATGTATAGGTTTAAGTTTTCCATTTCTTTTAAAAAACATACTTAAAAAATTTTTAGAGATGAGGTCTCTCACTGTGTTACCCAGGCTGGATTTGCACTCCTGGGCTCAAGCAATCCTCCCGAGCAGTTGGGCTTATAGGTGTGTACATCCATTACCGCTTCCAGCATAGATTTAACTTTATAAGAATCTGCCCACTGTTTTTCAAAGTGGTTGTACCATTTTACATTCCTACCAGCAGTGTATGGGAGTCCCAGTTGCTTCTCACACCAGCACGTGGGATGGGTGACTTTTTAAAAAAATTGTGGTAAAATATGCATAATAAAAATACACTGTTAGCCATTTTTAAATGTACAATTCAGTGACATTAAGTACATTCACAATGTTATGTAGCCATCACCACTGTTTCCAGAATACTTTTTCATCATTCCAAATAGAAACTCTGTACCCGTTAAATAATAACTCCCCATTCTCCCCGCCCCCAGCTGCCGGCAACCTCTATAATGGGAGGTATTTTAAATGTTAGCCATTCTAGTAGGTGTGTAGTGGCATCTCATTGTGGTTTTAATTTGCGTTTTCCTAATGGCTGTTGATGTTGAGCATCTTTTCGTGTACAAATTCATTCGCCATCTGTATATCTACTTTGGTGAAGTAGCTATTCAAATCTTTAACCATTTTTTAAAAAATGGGTTGTTTTGTTATTGAGTTTCGAGAGTTCTTTATATATAAAGGACTCGTATATCTGAGTCCTTTAGCAAATATGTGATTTTGCAGATGTTTTCTCCCAGGCTGTGGCTTGTCCTTCATTCTCTCAGCAGAAGTGTTGGCAGGGTGGGGTGAGCCACCAGGCTGTACACTCGCTCGCTGTTCACCTCCGTCCCTGGCTTATCTGCCACCCTTGGCAGCCTGGCTTCCGCCCCCATGGTGCCACTCACGTGGCTTTCACCCTGCCCAGTCCTGTGCGCGTTCTGTAGATCTCCTGGGACCCCCACTGTGTTTGGCACATGCCCTCTACCCCCTTTACGTGCACATGGTGGGATCTCCCCTCTGTTGGCCCCGTGGTTACCCCCAAGCCAGTGACACCCAGATTGCTGTCCCCAGCCCAGCACCTCCCTGGGCCCTAGACACCTGGACCCAGCTGTGCCTGGCCACTGTGCCAGGAGGGCTAAGGCACCACCACTGACGTGCCCCCACGTGGACTCCTCCTTGACTCCACCCTCTCACCCTGCTCGCGCTCCTTGTTCCCACTGTTCCTGCCACCTGGCAGGCCTGGCCTAGGTTTCCTTTCCCTTTTCTTTTTCTTCATCCCTCCCAAGCTGTCTCTCTTCCAGGAAACCTTCCGGGAGTCCTTCCTCGGGGCCTGTCCCCTCTGCTCTCGTGGCCTGTGGTACAGCCCAGCATGTGCCGCATCACATGGAAATGATCTGTTTATGTGTTCGTTTCCTTCAGTAGGCAGTAATTGCTGTGACAGTCAATGTGTTTTTATCCCCCATCCACAGGTGTACCTGGAATGGGTTTGGTGCTCGGTAAAGGGTGGGTGATTACTTACACGTCAGGACTGGACCCTGGGCCAGCCCTGAGATTGCTTGCCCTCGGAGCCATTCTGGGCCTTCTCCAGCTCTGCCTGAGTCGTGGGGAGCTAACCCTTGGGCTGCTTCCCTGGACTCGTGGGGCAGCTGGCGTCCGCCTGGATTTAGCCACAGGGAGGCCCAGGCAGGAGACGGATGGTGTGAGGCGGGGAGGAACCTCACTCTCTCCCTGCGTGGCCACTCCTGGGGCTGTATCTTTCCTGGCTGCTGGTCATACCAGCTCCTCCCTTGTCCCTCCAGCGTAGAGCTGGCCATGGTGGCTTCCTGCTGCTGCTTGCCTCTGGGTCACTCCCCACCCGCTGGGCCTCTTAACTCCTCCATCACCCATGTGACTGAGGCCCTGCGTGACACCCCCTCTTTGTGCCGCACTAACAGTGTTTCTCTCTTCCTGGTTGGACCCTCACTGACCAGACTGGCCGCTGACCAGTGGAGGGATTGTCCCCTGCACTTGTCCAGCATGCTGGCCCAGTCTCCCTTGTCGAGGCAGTGCGTGGGTGAGTGGCAGACCACAGGCCAGGCCCCAACTTATCTGCGCTGGGTCTTTGGCCTTGAAGGTCTTGCCGGGTACTCCACAGCCAAGTGTGGCCCCAGTCCTCGTGCTGGGGTCCCCCAGGGACAGTG
Source organism: Lepilemur ruficaudatus (assembly GCA_963574885.1). Lineage (NCBI taxonomy): Eukaryota > Metazoa > Chordata > Mammalia > Primates > Lepilemuridae > Lepilemur > Lepilemur ruficaudatus. The sequence goes on along the minus strand of CAUYRT010080184.1, from coordinate 12,790 downwards.
CGAGGTGGTCTCAGGGAGGGGTCAGGAGGCGAGGGGTGGGTGAGCAGGCTGGTGGTGTCAGGACTCCCATGCTCTGTGCGTGGCCCTGTTATCTGTCGCGCCTGCTGAGAGGTATAAGCCAGAGTGGTCCCAGGTGGCGGGATAATAGCATCTTTAATTGTGCTCGGAATGAGATTAACTTCTCATCTGACAGTTTGACATCTTTATTGTTATTAATGCTTAAGTAATGCATTGTTATTTTTATAAACTCTGTGGTGGCAAACATTTTCCCTTTATTTGGATTAAAAATAGATGTATCTGTTACTTCTCAGTACCCTGGGCTGGGACTCAGGATCCCTGGCTGGGGAGCAGGGAGCCGGGAGAAGGGAGGCCACATCCGCCAAGTCGCCTCCCAAGTGGCCCAAGGGTGGGGCCAGCCCCAGAGCTGGTCACTTGGCAACGGCACAGCCGAGGTCTGGGCCAGCCGAAGCCTCTGGGCCTCCAGTCACTGCCGGGGAAGACGGGGCGCCACTGGGTGCCCTCGCATTGGAGAGGTGGTGTTCTGGAATACACTGACGTACGTACGGGTTCTCCACAGCATTCGCTAGATGGAGAAGGGAGACGGAAGGCGTGAATACTTATAAATACTCTGGAAGAACCCAGAGCACCCTCTGTTTGTTCGTTTGTTCATTCATAAGCATTTGTTGCCACCCACTGCATGCCAGATCCAGGGTGAGGTGCTGATGTCCTGAGCTGTTGGCCTCCAGGTCACCTCTTCTGAGGGTGGGGTGAGGGGAGGACAGGGTAATACCAAGGTCATAACTGTGGCCCTGGAGTTAGGCTGTCGGGGCCCAAACCTTGGTATATGTCCCAGGGCAAGCTCCTCAACCTCTCTGAGCCTCAGTTTCCCCCTCTATAAAATGGAGGTGAAAAAAAGCATTTATTCCCAAAGTTCTTGGGAGCATTAAATACATGTGAAAATATTTGGTACACTGCCTGGGGCCCAGAGGTAAAGAGGCAAATGAAATTAGGGATAATTATTATAGGTGCAGCTCTGGATGTGAGGCAGGTCCCTGCAGGAGGACTGCTGGGGGCTCGGGTGAGCTGCGGGAGGGAGCCCACAGCCTGCCCCCAGACGGCCCCTGCGAGCACCTCGCTCCCTCCCCGGTGACCCATTGCTCACTCCCGGGCCCCCCGCTCCTCCCCTTACTTAGTCGTTAGCCCGGCTGACAAGGTCGATAATGCCTCTGCCTTGGAGAGCTGGCGCCGACGTCTTTATCAAAGCCAATATTAATTTTCACTAATTAGGAGCTGCCACTAATGAGCATCACAGCTAATTTAGCTCATCTATAACCCAGGAATGGCACTGCTCTCGTGCCAGGCTTCAGAGTCCAGGACACTGGTGCCCGCTGCCTCCCCCGCCCCCTTGCCGCAGTGCCAGGGGCACCAGCTGCCAGTGCAGCTTCCTTGTGCTGCCTGGGCCAGCTTGTTCTGCAGGGTCCAGCAGCCTCTGTCTCCAGGGAGTACCCCAAGTGGGGCTAACAGGGCAAGTCCCTCCCGGCGGAGTCAGAGTGTATGCCTACCAGCCCCTAAAGTGGGTTTGAAATAAGGGGTTCAATTTGGGAAGCTTCCTTTTTATTAGGACGGTGTCCTTGCTGAGACTCTGGCTCCATTCCAAAGCCTCTGCTACTTCCTCCAGGAGCCTTCAGAGACCACCTGAGCCCATGGAGACCCTTCCCCCTTGGAGAGTGCAGTCCTCACTGGCCAAACATTTGGCAGCTAATCAAGGCCTGTCCATGACGGTGTTTGCCACGTTGCCTTCTCCTGAAAGACAGTAGAGCATGGTGATCAGAAGGTGGGCTTTGCATTCTAGCAATTAGCAGCTGTTAGAACTTTGCCTCAGTTTCCTCTTTGGTAAAATGGAGAAAAGGATGTATTGCACCTAGGACATTGCATGGGTGAGATGAGTCAGTGCCTTAGCTGTGATCATTGCTTTTGTTTTTTTTTTTTTGTTTTTTTTTTTTTTTTTTTGAGACAGAGTCTGGCTCTGTTGCCCAGGCTAGAGTACAGTGGCATCAGCCTAGCTCACAGCAACCTCAAACTCCTGGACTCAAGTGATCCTCCTGCCTCAGCCTCCCAAGTAGCTGGAACTACAGGCATGTGCCACCATGCCCGGCTGATTTTTTCTACATGTATTTTTAGTTGTCCAGATAATTTCTTTCTATTTTTTAGTAGAGACGGGGTCTCACTCTTGCTCAGACTGGTCTTAAACTCCTGATCTTGAGCGATCCTCCTGCCTTGGCCTCCCAGAGTGCTAGGATTACAGGTGTGAGCCACCGCAACTGGCCTAATCATTGCTTTTAATTTTCCAATTGTGGTTGGAGGGTCCACATGCTTAACTCTTGTGTCCTCTGTTAGACTTTCCTTGAGAGAACGTATCCATCCTTATGCCCTTCTCTGTGCCCAGCATGGCTTTGCTCAGAGCAGGCAGCGGTCAAGAGCCCTGGCTGTAGGCCAAGCCCCCAGTGCAATGCCAGTAACGTCGAATGAATGAGTGGACCTGGATTCTTAATGCTCCTCTCTGAGACTTAGTTTTCCCATCTGTAGGATGGGGCCGTTGGCCTGGTCAGTCTCTAAGACTCCTCTCAGCATTTCCATTCCAAGATCCTAGAAACTTCAGGTATGTATCTGGTGAGTGGATGGATGCTGGCTTCTGCCTGTCACTAGGAAGACCAGGGTGGTGGCTTATTTGCCCTTCCAGGTCCTACAAGGGCGGCTTCCAGTTCCCGGGTCACCTGAGATTAGATGCTGGCTGGAGCTGTGCAACCTTGGGGCAGGGCCACTTTGCTCCCTCTGCAGGGCCAGGTGTTGCTCTCTCCTCTTCTGCCTCCGCACCCTCAAGCCAACACAGAGAAGTGCTCACTTGGCCTGGCCCTCGTGTGCTCAATGCCATCAGGAGTGTCCTCTGCCCCTTCACCCTCCTGGGCCCCCTGCATTTGAGGATCATGGTAGGGAGCGAGGGGTAGGAAGAGAGAGGGCGTGGGGGAATGGTCTTAGACTCTCTGGTTTGGAGAATTCCTGCTCCTGCCTTCCTCTCTCCATTTCCTGCTGTGCAGCCTGAGCTCTTGGCTCAGAGAGGGGAGGGTGCAGGAGGGCGGATGAGGACATCTTTTTTGCACTTATCACCTCGGAAAAGCGACCTTCAGGACGAGCCAAGTTTGGGGGAAGTGCCTTCAGGCGTGACAGATTTGACTATAAATCTTTGGTATTAATGCCCAGTTCCCAAGGTCTGTCATTCTGTATGCCTGCGTGACAAGTGAAAACAGTGTGCGGCCCATCTGTCACCCAGGGGTGCCTACCCCCCGCTGGCTTTGCCTGAGGAGGGGTGGCGGGCTGGGGGCAGGGGCGTGAGGGAAAAGACAGGGAAGATCCGGCCAGTGACAGGGGCAGGGGTTGCAGTCAACGGCCCTGGACTGCAGGACCTGAGCGGCAGAGACTGGAACACAGGGAAGAGGCTGTGGGTCCGTGCCTGGGGTGGTGCCTGGGGTGGTGCCTGGGGTCGTGCCGGGGGTCCACAGCCTGGGACAGGTGGGAAGCACGCCAGCCCGCAAGGAGTTGGATACCTGGGTCAGCTCTGGCTCCTCTTCCAGTCTCCTGCCTGGCCTAGGCAGGTTGGTTGCCCACCCTGGGCCTCAGTTTCCACTCCTCAAAACGAGAGGATGGTGGAGACGATTTCTGAGGTCCTTCTCCCCATGGTTTGTGGGGAGCCCCCACCCCACTGGCGGCTTTCAGACCTTTGGTGATTTGTTTGGTGGGAGCTGAGAGCCACTGTGCACAGAAACACAGCACGGGGGCCTGGGGGACTGTTTAAATAGGGTGTCGATGACGAATGCAAGCAGCATTCCCTCCCCCTCGCATGGACGGTGCCGGAGGTGTGCGTGGCGGCTCTTCAATGCAGGTGTGCCCCCACACACACACACACAGAGGACTTACGTCCTGCTCTTCGCTCATCTCGAGCTTGGCAGTATCAAGTGGGTGATTTGGGAGCACTTGTGATTGTGTCTGAAAGGGTCCTCACTTTCTCAGCCCAACCTTCTCGCCACATTGACGAGGAATCCAGGGCTCAGAGAAGGGAGGCAACGTGCTCAAGGTCACACAGCAGATGGCTGGGTAGGGAGCCAAGAAAGGGGGAAGATGTGTTCCCGGAGCCAATTTGCTCCTCCAGGTTCTCTGGAAAGATTTGGTGCTGGAACAGACACTTCCGGTCCAAGTGGAAAACCACTGACTTGGCCGAGGGCACAGAGGATGGGACACCAGGCAGCTCAGAGAGGACCTGTGGCCAGGCCTCGTCCGCTTTGCTCCTGTTTAAACTTTTTATTTTTCAAGTGTGCTTTAAATTGTGAGACGTGTCACAGAGAGGAGTGTCCTAGAAAACCTGGACACACCCATTAGAGGAACTTTACAGAGCAAGCACGTGTGTGATCTCACCCTAAATATTGCCAGGAACTCCCTAGCACCCCCGTTCCCGAGCTGGCCTGACCTGCTCCCTCCTTCTCGGGAGCTGGACACCCCACCTCTTACGGCCCCTCCTGAGTGAGGACATCTGCCTAGGGAACCTGGGGAGGGTGCCTTGACCGAGGGAGCACTGGCGCTGTTGGCCTGTTTCACCCTCGGCCTTGAGCAAGACCCCAGAAGGAGTCACCCCTCAGCCTTTGCTTCTTGGCCTCTGCGTGGCATCCCACGTGGCTGGCTCCTGATGCTTCTCCATCTTCTCCCCCAAGGCTCTGCTCCTGGCCCCTGATCACCCCTTCTTGGCCTCCCTCCCACGCCCCTCTTTGAAGGTTGGTCTTCCCCGGGCCTCTGTCTTCAGCCCCCTTCTCTACGCCCTCTACGCAGGAAGTCCATTCCCTGTGGACCTCAACTCTCCCATCGCTTCAACTGCCACGTGCAAGGTCCAGCTTGGAAATCTTTTTCCAGCTTGTCCCTTGTCCTGAGAGCTCTAGACCTGTATGTGCACCTGTGTCCTGGACCTCACCAATGAGCATCACGGCTCAAACACAGGTCTAAACCAGAACTTGTCTTCTCCCTTTCATCTGAAACTCAGTTGCTGGTACCAGTTCCCTACACCAGAACTTTGCATGTCAACTTTCTTGTCCTTTGCTGAGTCACTAGATCTTGCTGTTTCTACTCCTGAAGTGTCTCACACTGCCTGTCCTTTGCTGTCCCTGCTGGGCCCTTATAGTCTCTGCTTAGGCAGGACTGGCAAATCCCTAGCACTCATGCCACGTTTTTCTAATCCTGTGCCCAGGCCAGACATCACTAGCCAATCGTACTTTTTCTTTTCTCAACACAGCGTCCAGGCAGCCACTACCAATCGATCAGAATCAGCACATAGCATGAGAGTGATTTGCTGTCCGTGGCCTAGGTTTTATCATCACCTCCCAGCTAGTCTCCTTGCCTTCGGTGTCTGTCTACGCAAATCTATCTTCTACACATCTACCAAAAGAATCGTTTTAACAGTACAAATGAAGCCAGGTTACCCTTCTACTTTAAAATCTTTTTATAGCTCTCTGGTGCCAACAGGATAAAGTCAAAGCTTTGTAGCGCAGCACACAGGGCCCTTCATGGTCCAGGCCCCGCCATCTCTCTCAACTTCTCAGCCGCATCTCCTGCCATTGTCCTTTGCCCCTCCACCCCTGCGTGCCTGGGGATTCGCAGTTCCAGCCACACTCCAGGGCCGCTGCTCCCACAAATGCCCTCCCTTCCTCCTCTGCCTCGTGCTGCTTCCTTCACATCCTTCAAGGCTCTGACTTTCTGGACTCCCGTGGCTGCTTTACCCTGTCACGGTGGGTTGTCCCCTCTGTTCTCCTCGAGCATCCTGAACACCCCTGCAGGACAGGGCTGTGGCCGGGGTCCACTTGCAGTTCCTGCTGCATCCAACGCGTTGTCCGTCTCCAGGACCTGGTGCAGGTCTGGGCGCACGTGGGCCCCAGGGAGCTCACTGGATGCCATGCCTCCCCGTCCCCCTGCTTCTCACTGGTCTCTGGTGCTGCTGTCAGAGCTAAGGGTCCCCACAAGATCAATGGCACATTAATAACTCCACCTGGAGGAATTGAAGAACAAAAGCCTGAAATATATAAATGAAAACATTTTCATATTTTCTTAGAGTCTCTCCTTGATAAATGATTGACCAGAAAGAAGGTCTTTTCTCCTCTCCTTTTTTATAAGAGTGGAGGGGTTGGGCAGGCAGCGGGCTGGTCTGTCTGTCCTGGTATTTTTCATGTCTACTCACTGGTCACGTGGAGACGTGATGCTTGGGGTTGAGGGAAGGAAGGGCCTGGCCGTTTACTGAGCATCTGTTTCAAGCGAGGGACTTCCAAATGTGTTTCTTCTTTCAGTCCTCAGAACCACCCTAAGAAACAGGAATAATTGTCCCCATTGTGTAGGTGAGGCTCAGAGAGGGCAAGGAGAAGTGCCTTGCCCAGGGTCACACAGCAGGTAGTAAAGCAGTCAGGATTTAAACCCAGGGTTCCCTGTCTCCCAGACTCACATGCTTCTCTCTTTTCCAGACTGATCTCTAACCTGCCCACATGAAGGGAGAGGGAAGACAGGGCTAATGCTTTGGGGTTTCCCTATGCTCATTTCTTTCCTCTCTCCTCTCCGCTCTCCCAGGAAGCAGTTTCACCAGTGTTCTTTGGGAGCCTGCAGCAGGGGAGCCTTCAGGAGGTTTTTGTCTCAGAACTAGGGGTGGGGGATAAACCGCATCCCATAAGAGAGCAGGGATGAGTGCAGAAGGGGCTGAGTCCAAGGGTGAGCCTGCCCATCTGCAGCGGACCTTTGTGACAGGCAGAGAGAATTCAGAGGGACCACGACAGGCTCTCCTGAGCCAGGAACACTTGCCTGCTCCTGCTCCTGCCAGCGCCAGAGATGCCGCCATCAGGAGCCACTCCTCTGGGGCTTTAACCTTTTGATTCTCCAAAAGACAGAGTGCTCCTGGGAAGCCTCACACCTTAACCAGGTTATTGACCAGGGACATGAGCTGTGAGGATCTGCCAGGTGCCAGGAAGTGATGGAGCAGGAGCAGGTGAGGCCCAGGGCTGCGGAAACCAAGCTGAGGTGATGCCAGGACGGGAAAGGGGAGGGGACAGAGGGACACACTGCTGTGAGAGCAGTGTGAGATTTGGTGGCGTGTGTGTGTATCCACGAGGGGGCCCATGTGGGGAGCTGGGGAGCCACTGCTCAGGCACATGGCTGAGACGATGTACTTTTTAGCATCATCTCAGGGACTCAACACAATCAAGGCTTCTTTCTCCTTCACACACAGGGCAAGGTGGGTGACTCTGGGGCACCTGCCCACCGCAAGGTCCACCTGCTGCCGTCTCTGGCTCTGCTGCCACCTCATCACGCTGCCTCCAGATGCACTGTAGCAGGGGTGGACAGGAGTGGGGAGGAGGTGCCTCTGCTCCAGGCTTTGGCTGAGAGGGGACACAGGTCACTTCCTCCTGTATCCCATTGGCCAGACCCCGTACATAGCCCCACTGGAGTGCCAGGGGATTGGGCAATGGGGGGGTGCCTGGGAATATCAGGCAGCATTAGACACATGCCTGCCACAGGTGGGGGGCAGGACCTGTGGGCTCCAGTCTGCAGCATGTCCAGCCGCCTTCACGTTTGGTCCTTACGCCAGTCGGGCCTTGTCATTTCTGCAGCAGTTTATTGCACAGCACTTAAGCCAGGCTGTGGCGAGCAGGACATGGACGCTGCTCTCTCGGGTCTGACGGGGCCTGGGGCAGCCAAACCACCTCGCGTGAGAGGCTGCTTGTGGGCCTGTTGGAGCTGGGTCGTCGGGGAGGCCCCAAGGTGGTGGCCGCGCTGGAGCCCGGACTTGAGGAACACCGTGGATGTGAGGATGGAGGAGCAAAGGCACGAGGCAGGAGGGAGCTTTACCTGCATCCTATGTGCCCTGGTGGGTCTGAGGGGGGAAGGACGGGCTTGGGATACCGAGTGTGGAGAAGGGCGGAGGGCCTGGGACCAGAGCAGGGAGACCAGGTGGGGGTGGCTGGAGTGGTCCCGGCTCAGACTGGAGGAGGACGTAGACGTGGATGGGGTGTATTTGGGGACACGCTCGACAGCACTTGCTAATGGGCTTGCTGTTGGGGTGACACGTAAGGGAGATGGTGGAATCAAAGTCTGGCTTTTGGAGCTGGGCAGGTAGCGATGCCTTCTAGGAGGAGATGGACGTTCCCTTTTAGACATCTGGCTTCGGTGTTCAAGTGGATGTGTCCAGCCTCATAGCCTGGGAACCTTGGGGTAGGGTTGAGGTTTGGGCTAGGGACTTTGTGACCCCTGGCGAGCCCCACCTCCCGGCCTTGTCGTTGTCAGCTGTGGCCCTGGTGGTGGCCACATTTCCTTGATGGGAGGCCTGGAACATGGCTCAGCTTGTAGGTGCACTGACTTCTCCTGGGTGTCAGTGCATCTACAGCCTGAGGTGCACTGTAGGTGCACCTACAGCACAGCCTGAGGTGTCCCTCAAAGCAGTGCTCTGATAAACAGGTACATTAAAAGGGAGAGAGTTCTCTGTCCCCAGAGGGTACAGAGTGGCCAGGACAAGTGAAGGGTGAAGGCTGAGAGTGGACCTCACCTGAAACAGGCCCAGGCAGGCAGCGCGCTGCCTGCTCACATCTACCCTGGGCAGTCAGGAAACAGGGAAGGAATGGGTGCGTGTTTGCACGGGCAGAAGATGCCCCAGGGCCCCTGGGAAGGGACCAGGGCTTGGGGGAAGTATCTCAGTGGTGCCTCTTCTGGAGCTCCTGTAGGATAAACCAGGGTGGTTGGGGCCTCGAGTGCCCTGGGCCAGGCTCTGACCTGCCATGTCCCTCTACCTGGGGGCTGTTCAGCAAATAGTCTGGTCAGTACCAGCCTCTGCCTGAACATTGGACAGTTGGGGCCAGGGAGGAAAGCTTTTAAACTCCGGGAGCTGGGAAATTTCTGGAGAGGGCAAATGGCAGGAAAGGACTTCCGGGATTGATTTCTCCTCCGCCAAATTCCATTTTGAGCCAAGCTCCAAACCCCTGGGGGCTTCCTTTCATTCTCTGATTTTGTGAGCTGAGCCTTTGTGGCAGGGTCCTTGGGGCCAGCCCTGAGTCTGGTACCTCGAGGGGGTCCCCCCTTGCCTACCTGGAGTGAACGAGCCCTGCCGCAGCAGTGGGCCCGTGCGCAATCTCGACTGTTTCAGGTCAACTCGGTGCTGAGCGGTGTCAGGAGAGCCTAGGCCGCCCTTCCCTGCAAGGGGCTGGTGTGGCTGAGTCTTCTTCCCACCCTCCCTCCCCAGAGGAGCAGGAGCTGGATTGAGGCCCTTTGCAATGGAGGCTGAGCCAAGTCCCGGTGTCTCCACTCTGTGTGTCCCCACCCCCATGCCTCATCTCCAGCAGCCGCTGGGCTTCCCCTTCCTTCCTTCTTCCTCTGTAAGTCTTCCCTGTCCTCCTTCCTCGCTCCCTTGGTCTTTTGCTTCCTCCCTCCTTTCCTTCCTTCTCTCTTTCCTTCCCCTCCTCTCCTTTCTCCCTTTGCATTTCTTTATTTCCTCTAGTATTGAGCTTCCAAAGTAGAGTTCCCTATAGAGGTCCCAGAATCCCTTGCCGGTCCACACCTCCTCACCTTCCTGGACCACCACCCCAAGAGAGAAACCTGTCTATCTTCTGCTCTCAGCCACTGGGCTGCTTTAAAGTTGATGCCAGAAGTTTCTGGCCCCTTGGGAGGATGGACCCCACTGCAACAGAGAGGCTGCCTCCTCCACTCCAGGTGGAGGGGTCAGGGTATTGCTGATATTTCAGATCTCTTACCTCCAAGAGGACCTGGGTGGCTTAGCAGGAAAAGCTCGGTGGGACTGGAGACTTGGGAGGAGGAAGCAGAGGGATTAGGTGGTGTCAGGGACCCGAGTGGAGCAGATTACATTTGGGGCATTGTATTTGGCCCTAATTTTCTGACAGTTAAATCCAAAAGGGAACCATACCGAAGTGTTTCCAGGCAACAGAAAGCGTGCTGATTAATCTGTAGAGGCAGTTTTCTCCCTGGAAGTAAATCTGAGGCAGGAATTCATCATGTGGGTCCTGGTACAAAGGACATAGAGTGGTGTCGTTGACAGCATCTTCGGCTGCAGTTTTGCAGAAGATACAGAAATGCCATTCGGTGGCCCATCCAGGTGGACAGAGGCAGGGGCCTATCACAACTCAGTGGTGGCCCAGTTGCCCTCAGGGCTGTGGCTGTGGCTGAGGCTGGGGGCTTTGCCTTCTGGGCAGCTCCCTTGATGCTGGGGTGTCCTTAGGACTCTGCGACCCACCCTGGCATGACTGTGCACTGCTCGGGCACTGAAATCACTGTCGCCGCTTTCCACAGGTGACGTCCAACATCCTTGCTCACCTTCCATCCTAGCACACCCGAGCTGAGGGATGCCAGCCCTGAGGCTGGAGCAGGTGCCACAGACCCTCTGGTGGGGAGGTGTGAGCCCTTTGGGGAGGGGTCCCAGGCAGCAGGGCGGGGACTGCTTGAGGTTGCGGCTCTTTATCCACTGGTGGGTGGTATTTGATATTTTACTGACCAGTGTGGCCATATTGGTGTGACCCGTCTAGGTCTCAGCCTGCCTCTCGTCTCGTTCCTCTCTCTGCCAGTCTCTGCCCTGTTCCCAGCATCTCTGTGAACCCAGGCACGCACAGCTCTCTTCATGCACTCTGGCACTTGCTCTCCGTCACTCGTCCCCATGTGCAGGTACACTTTAATAATCGCAATGGTGGGAATGGGGGAAGCTCTTCACCCTTTGGGCCTTCTCCATCCTTGGGGTGAGTCCCTGGGCTCAGCACTTTCTATAGATTAGCTGCTTTAATCTCCCCAGTGGTCTGCGTGACGGATGCGATACTACACCTGTTCTACAGGTGAGAACACTGAGGCGTGGAGAGAGTAAGTTCCAGTCCTGGGACCGGGGAAAGCAAAATCACTTAGTTGCTGTACATACCTACACACGTTACCTGCACTTCCGCAATCACTCTCCTGCACACACACACGTGCACACGTGCATGCACGCCTCTTACATGCCCGTTTTTATGTCCTCACTGCCTGAGCTTCCAGAAGGAGGTGCTGGCTCTTGTCCTCCAGCTAGAGAGCTCCTGTGGAATTCGGGGTTCTGGGGTCCTCCCGTTATCCCACACCTCCCACGGCCAAAGCTTGCAGCCGTGGCTATCCTAGGGCCTGTGCCTGGATGTGGGGGGCGAGGGCCTGAGGCGCAGCGGCCCCCATTACTCACAGGTGGGAGGATGTGAGAACAGTCTGGCCGCTCTTAAACATCTCTCCACGTCGTCCTCATTAATAACTGTAATGCCAGCATCATTCGCTCTTAAATAGCCTCATTTATCAACAAGCAATTTGCCGTGGCGAGGTGGCAGGGACGCAGATAAGCAGACCGGGCCGAGGTGCTTGCAAGACACCTGCCAAGTATCTTTCTCTCTCCTCCTCCATCTCCCAGGGGAGCCGGAGAAAGAGGAGGCTCGACGAGAGGTTTGGAGCAGTGTGGGGCAGGCATGGCTGCTGGGGAGGCCCTGGCCCTGCCTGGGCCCCAGGATGTGTGTGGCACTTGCGCAGGTCCTCTGTCTAACAGCTCCTTCAGTGCAGCGCAGGCCTGGGAGTCAGGAGGTCAGAGCCCGGCCCTGCTCTGCCACCTCCTGGAGGTGACCTTGGGGACAACTTTTTGACCACCCACTGTGTCATCTGTCAACATTAGCAGCGATGGTGGGCATCCTTGTCTTGTTTTTGATCTTAAAAGGCCTTTACTGTTAAGTATAATGCCTGCTGTAGGTTTTTGGCATATAAATTCTATTGAGTTGAGTGAGGATGTTCCCTTCTGTTCCTCGTTTGCTGGGTTTATTACAAGTAGGTGTCGACTTTCTCATATGCACTGACAGAGTCCTCATTTATGAAATGGGGACATCACAGCCATTGTGGGGACTGAATAAATAACTTACACAAAAGTTCATGTTCATGCTAAAGAACTGTGTTGTTTAGGATATTGGCTGCAAGTTATGGAAAATTGGCTGGCAGTGGTGTAAACACACACCCAACAGGGGTGTGTGTTTTTCTTATAGAAAGAGGTCTAGGGGTTGGTGGTTGCTGGAGTTGGTTGGTTCAGGGCAGGGGTGGGGAACAGGTGGCCTTCTAGGTCCCTAAGTGCAGCCTTTTGACTGAATCCTAATTTTACAGAACAAATCCTTTTGTTTTCATTAATACATTTTTTTCGTCTTTTATATTTTTATTTTGTTTTTTAAGTGAATGTATTTAAAATACCAAAGAATAAAATAAGTTTCAATGAATTAATCCTCCCAGATTGACTGACATGATTAGAACATTAGTAAGCCATAAGAGTTAAATTGACGGCTGCTATGCTCACGATTTAGTTCGAATTTCCCTGCCTGACTGGTGCCACTTCTGCAGGAGGCTGGTTGGCGAGAGTTTATGGGGGTCGAGTAGGCCAGTCTGTTATCAGCTTTTGACAACAGTGCGCTGTATTTCTGTTTGAAGTGAAATTTGTGAATAGTTGAACAGCTCGACAGTATTTTTGAATTCTGTCTGCTTAACAGCCCATCATGTCAAAGACGACCAAGAGAACGCTAAAGGAAGAAAACAGATTTTTTTTTTTTTTTTTTTTTGAGACAGAGTCTCACTCTGTTGCCCAGGCTAGAGTGAGTGCCGTGGCGTCAGCCTAGCTCACAGCAACCTCAAACTCCTGGGCTCAAGCGATCCTCCTGCCTCTGCCTCCCGAGTAGCTGGGACT
>CAUYRT010080183.1:0-14803 GCA_963574885.1 Lepilemur ruficaudatus | reverse complement strand
GTTGCCCAGGCTAGAGTGCCGTGGCGTCAGCCTAGCTCACAGCAACCTCAAGCTCCTGGGCTCAAGCGATCCTTCTGCCTCAGCCTCCCAAGTAGCTGGGACTACAGGCATGTGCCACCATGCCCGGCTAATTTTTTCTATATATATTTTAGTTGGCCAATTAATTTCTTTCTATTTTTTTAGCAGAGACGGGGTCTCGCTCTTGCTCAGGCTGGTTTCGAACTCCTGACCTCGAGCGATCCACCTGCCTCGGCCTCCCAGAGTGCTAGGATTACAGGCGTGAGCCACGGCGCCCGGGGCAGACACTGTTAATCTCAATCAGTATTCTTCCCTATGAGCCTGGGAGCAGCCTCAGAATCCTTCTCAACACACTGCCCCTGGCAGATCTGCCTATTGAAAGGAAAAGGCAGTGAGAGAAAACCTATTTGTTAGCCCTGAGACTTTTTGCAAGCTTCCAGGCCTCATGTACAGAGGGTGGACACAGATTTAAAAGGATGACAGTAAATTTCATCTTACACGTGGGTAAAATAAAAGGATGTTAGAAACTACTGAGGTTCAAATATTTTTGCTGATTGTTGATGCTGAAACATAACGGGAAAGTGCTTGGTTAGAGAACAAGATTCTAGCCGTGTTCCCTCCTAATCCAATTTCCCCATGTGCTTGAGACAAGAGTGTTGGGCTGGCTTATCTGAAGTCTTTTCTGATTTGGATTTCCATGATGCCAGTGGGGTTCCTGTGGTTCTTGGCTTTGGCCTGAGTCTTATTTTTTTGAGTGAGGACTCCCACCCTTATTTGCATTTAAATAGGGCCTTCTGGAAACAACTACTAATCAGGGGTTTGAATGGTGGGAACTTCAGGCTGAGTACTGTGTGTTGGGGACATGGTGGCTGGGGTTCAGGCCCAGGAGGTCAGGGGTAGTATCCTGAGCAGGGTCACTCACTGAGCTGTCAAAGCCCAGGGCCAAGAGCATGATGAAAAACACGACAGCCCAGAATGTAGATCCAGACAGGGTAGAAATGGCTTCTGGATACAGGATGAACACTAAACCGGCTCCTGTAAGAAACATCAAGGACCTTATTAACGGCTGAGACTATTGCTCTGAGCTGCAGATGGGAGTGAAGCACTCTGGGGCCCAGTCAACTCCAGCCCAGCCCTGTGACACTTGGTCAGGCACACGTGGGCAGAGCAGACCGAGGGTCTGGAGATGACGCACGAAGCCAGCACAGACTTATAGCTCACCTGTGCCTCAAGGAGGGTGGCCTCAAACATCCAGGCAAGAGAGCAGAGCCTTGCCTGGACAGATGCTCCACGCTGTAAACCCCACCTCCCACACTCCCAGGGATCCACTGTCATTCTCAAAAGCTCATAGTCCTGAGTCCCCAGGTCTCAGCTTCTTGATAGCCATGAGAATAAGGGACACAAGCTCCAGAGAGGGCTGACTGGGGTTTGAATGCTGGCACCATTGCTCACTACAAGGGTGATGCTGGGCAACTTATTCAGCCTGAGTCTCAATTTTCTCATCTCTCAAGTGGGTCCATAAACACTTGCCTGGCAGCCCTGTGAGAAGCAAATGGAGGGATGCCACATGCTTAGCCCAAAGGTTGTACTGAGTGGACTCTCCAAAATCTGGTCCTCCTAGCCTGACTCAGAGGAGGTTCTTCTACAAGGCCTAGGCCCAGGACTGCCAGGAATTTCCACAGACAGTGTCCAGGGAAAGCCCACCCAATGGGCAGTTTGGAAACCTCTACAGAGAGCCATGCAGCCAGGAATGGGGTGGGCTTCTCAGCCCCTGCTCAGTGGTGAGGGCTGAGGTGGTCTGTGCACTCACCTTCAGTGGCCACGTCCTCGATGTTGACCCTGTGCTCGTGGGCCATGTAACCGAGGATGGAGAAGATGGCGAACCCAGAGATGAAGCTGGTGATACAGTTGATGCTGCTGGTCAGCAGAGCATCCCTGGGGAAGAAGCGCAGTCAGTTAGAGTCCTGTGACTCCCCCCAAGCCTGCCCATGGGCCACTGGACCATGTATGGGGCCTGCAGCCCGGACCCAGCCTTGGATGCCACGCCTCCTTTAGTTGCCGCGTAGCCGCACTGCCGCATGGCCCCCAAAACCCCTCCATCACTGGTGCAGGGAGTGTGTCAACTGCTTATGGCTGGGACAGTCTCATACCAGAGTCTGCTGTCAAACTCCTGTTAGGAAATCGAGTCACCAGCCTCCTTCTTCAACAAACTTTCTGTGGCTCCCCAGTGCCTCCCAACTCTTCACCCTGTCATTCAAGAGCTTTGCTAAGAGGACCAAACCTTCCTTCTAGACTTATCTTCTATGACTCCCGATGTGTACTCTCTGAACAAATCAAACCAGTCAACTTGCTGGTCTAAAAACACACCCCTTCCTGTTCTCTGCCCCTGCTGGCCCCAGCCCATGCTTGCCAGCTGCTCCATGTCTGCCCGGTGTAACCCTAACTGTCCTCCAAGGCGCAGCCCAAACTCACCTCTGTGCTCTTGCTAATCACGCCATTCCCTTCCCTCCCTATGGCCTGTCCTGTATGCATTCATGCTACTCTCTTGTACGCAAGACTGTGATTCTGCCATAAGCCTTGGTCAGCCTAGAGAGAGTGATGAAGGTCGGCCCAAGTGTGTGCCTCTGTCTGAAGTCCCCACAGCACTGGGCTTGCAGGAGGTGGCATCAAATGCTTACTGCACCAAGCTGGGCATGGTCTCCTGGTTCCCAGTTGCCCTGCACTCTTACCTCTGACCCTGCCAGGCCCTCACCAGCCTGGATATTAGACCCTGGGCTGCCTGGGCATCAGATGGGCAGAGTCAGACCACGCTATCTGCTCAGACAGCCACGCAGTGCTCGTCTGTCCTGGCCACCCATCCCCACGATCCCCCAGCACCAGCAGCCTCAACCCTCCCAGCTCTCACCTTACACCTGGAAATAAATATGTTTATCGGGACCCCCAGAGCCCAAGTCAGAGTTCACAGAATGCCCGGGATGGTCCACAGGAAGAAAATCTGGCTTGGTCAAGGAAAGTTGGCTTCCAGACGGGCGCCCTCTCTCCCACCCTCTCAAGAGTCGACCTCCGGGATTCAGAGCTTCCCAGATCTCTGAGAAGGACCTTACCTGTAACAGTTGTTGTCAAATTTGTTGTAACTGGCAAATGCAATCAAGACTCCAAATCCAGCCCCCAAGGAGAAAAATATTTGAGTTGCAGCATCGATCCACACCTGAAACCAGCAGACAAAAGCCATCACTCTCGGCTTCTTACAGCATTGGATGACCTTCTGGGTGCCCTGGAAGGGTTGGGAAGCCCCAGGGGTGCTCTGAGACCTGAGGAAATGTGGTCCAAAGCAGAGATGGGCAGCCCTAGCCTACTCCCTCTCCTGCAGCCTGCACAAGACAACCATGGAGAGAGGCTGGGGTCTCCCTAGTGTCTCCCAGCCCTGGGTAGTCATGAGTGAGCTCACCCTGGAGGAACTCACTGGCTCAATTTCATGTCCTGATTTTAAAAAATAGTTAATAAACTAAAAGCCCTAGGCTAGAAGTTGGACAGAACAAGAGCAAAGAGTGTCATGACCATCTCAGGAGTTATGGAGATGACATGTTCAGAGAGGGATGATGGTTCCTAGCAGGCTCCTCCCAGCCCACAGACAGGAATGACTTCTTGGGGGCCAATGGGGCTTACTTATTCCGTCTTTTGGGTGATGAAAGCACATGGCCAGAGGCCTGAAGCTCTGAGCCTTTCTCCAACCTCCCTGCTTCATGGTCTAGCCCTGGTCAGTTTTACCTCTCTATATCGTAATTTCGGCTTTCATAGTCATTTAGGCCTCGGGTCAGGACATTGGTTAGAGGAGGTTGTTGGAGACGAGTTGGCAGGTCCAGGTCTCCCTGGAGACTGAGGTCACTCTTTATGCTGACATCATGGCATGGGGGCAAAGGCCAAAGTTGGGGACCAGAAAGCAGAAGTACAGCTGGGGTGAGCTAGGGAGCCGTGGGCACAGGACAGGAGTGAGGACCCAGGACATCATGCCCCTTCACAGGGCATTGCTCTTCTTGCAAAGAGCAGTCAGTGAAGGCCAGCAAAGGGGACCACAGTGTCCCAGACCATTGATGCTGGATGGGCTCATGGAGACTGTCGGTGCAGATTGGATCTGTCAGATGGGGAAGCTGACACTCAAAGAGGGAAGGATCTTGTCCAAAGCTATGCCGCAAGTTTATTGCAGAGCTGGGACCTGATCTTCCATCACCATCTGCCCCGGAGAAGCCTCCCCTAAGCCCGGCCCAAGGCTGGGCGGTCACTGGGCACTGACCGTGGCCTCTTTTAGGCGGTAGAAGTCGATGTGCAGGTAGGCGTTGATGCCATTGGAGGCGCCAGGCAGCGTGATGCCATGAAGCAAGAGCACGAACAGCACCAGGTAAGGCAGCGTGGCCGTGATCCACACCACCTGGGCAGCAGACAGCTCGGGTGAGAGCCACGCTCTGCCTCAACCGGCTGGGGGCCCGACAGGGCACAGGGCCCTCTGCCAGGGAGCCAACCACGCCCTCCCCACCTCCCCTTACCCAAGGCATGTTCTACAAACTCCATCTCTGGGGCAGACCCTGAGCCAGACTCCAGGGATGGAGCAATGAACAGACATCGGCCTCACCCTAGAGAAGCTCAGAGCCTGGGGGAGAATCCGGCACGCCGGGGACAGTGCAGCAATGGAACCTAATGGTGTCGGGCGGAGACTCAGGTTCTGGTTGCAGCGGATTCCTCCTCTTCCACAAAGTCACCTCTCTGACTCCTTAAAGTTGCCTCAGGACTAAGCACACCCACCTTTGTGCTCTCCCCTTTCCCTGCCACTCCTGCATCCATCACATCATTGGTGTTGGTTGCTGCACCCATCTGACTGGCGGGATATTTAGAAATCAATCTCGTTGTCTCCCTCTTCTCCTCTCTCCCTGTCCTTTCCCTTTTCCTCTTTTCCTTTGCCCTCATCCAAGCATATCTTCCTAAATGCATTGCCCAAGAAGGAATGTGGCTGGGCAGAAAGCAGAATTTCTGACTATCCTTCATTTTAGTAGGAACAGATTTGGGACAGAGACAAAGTATCTTGTTCAGAAACACAAAAAAGGGAAGAGATTATGCCCAGACTAAAAAGAGACACCCTGTCCCCTTGCCCAGGTTGGAGGAATTGAGAAGAAAGGCAGGGACAGGGGAAGGGGAGCTTGTGTGGGCTTTCTCACTGTTCCTTCGCACACTTGGCTACGCATTAGAATACTCTGGGGGAAGTTATAGATAAAAATGTTAGCGCTCAGATCCCATTCTTGGAATTTCTGATTTAATTGATCTGGGGTGGGGCCTGCACTTCAGTATCTTTTAAAAGCTCTCGGGTGATGTGAACAGCAGCCAAGGGGAGAAATCACTGCTTTAGGCCGATGTAGCCATGGCAGCCTTGCAGAAAGAGACTGTGACCCACGCAGAAAACCAGGTCAGGGTCAGGGCAGTCAGACCCCCAGAAGGCTTAGCTGAAACCTGAGAGGACATACAACTTAAGAGCCAGATGGTTCCTCCCCCAAGCCCTGGCACTCTGCAGCCCCAAGAATCTTCACACATGCCTAGGAAGAAAACGGAAGCCTTGAATCATGACTGAGAGTGAAGTTCTTTGCTGGCCTAGAAAGACATGGGCCCAAAACAAAAATGGAGATATAGAAAATAATCACATGTTTTCATACTTATGTCTAAGGACTAGGATTTATCTTCCTTGCTTACTTGTTTGCTTTTCCCACTAGACCGTGAGCCCCTTAGAAGCAAAATTCTATATTTTTTAAACTTGTATCCCCAGCACCTGGCACACATGGGTCCTTAAAAGATGTTTATTGGGTGAATGATTGGACAGTTGCACAGATGAGTGCTGGATTGTCAGGTAGATGTATGGCTGGGTGAGTGGATGGTTGGATGGTTGGATGTATGGTTGGGCAGATAATTAGATGGATGGATGATTGGGGGGTGGATGGTTGAGTGGATGGGTGGATAGATGGGTGGATGAGTGAATGATAAATCAGAGGGTTACTGTATGACTAAGTTAGTCAAAGAGTGAATAAAAGCGAGTCAATGAATGAGCAAATGGGCCAACAGGGGGGGAATGCATCAGCGGTGGTCATGTCTTCTGGGCTCAGAGGCAATCAGAGAAAGCTCCTCTGTTTCATGTCATTCAGTTGTTTCTCCATTACTCACTTGCTCTGTCAAGGTCTTTATGAATGTGAGTTTTGACTTCTGTTTTCTTTTGGTGGACAGGAGCAAATTGTATAAGAAATGAAAAGACAAACGTGCCCTGGAAATTAAGGCTGTTGCATCTGAGTGGCCTTACGTTGATACTGGATTCATTCTCCCAGAACGGGACAAATGGGTCTAAGTTCTTGGCCACAGGGACAAGGAAGAGCCCTCACATATTCTTGTGATGTTGTGATGAGTCCTAACTGCTATGGTCTCCTACAGCTCATGTCAACTGCTGGCCCAGCAGACCTGGTGAGACCACACTCCCCCATCAAATCTAACCTCCTGAGTTTTGACTCCAGGGCATCAAGCCTGGAGGTGGCCTTGCATTGGCTGTGCCTGAGGTTCCAACATGGATTCGGTTTCCCTAAGGAATACACTAGGACATGAGTGAGCTGAGTCTGGTTATAGTCAAGCATCAAGAAAGGAAGGGCTTGTTTTGTCCGTGCATATGTGTTCAAAGCTAAACCATCTGAGTCTTGTTGAAGGTTCTCAGAATTGATGGCAGATGTGAGTTCAGCTGCCTGAGATCTTGTGTCAAAAGGGAGCTCCTAGATCCTTGGCCAACAGCTCACTCATGCTCACGTGTTCCCTGTATGCACACTGGGCAAAGAGAAGGGACACGTGGGCTCTGTCATCTCAACCCCAGGCCTTACAGCTCTCAGAATTTCAACTTGTATCTCTGGCCATGAGAAGCCAGACTTGGTCCAACTTTGAACACAAGATCAGGGAATTAATGAATAGCCCATTGGTCTTGGCAAGTACCCTTAGTCCCCAAGGGAGGTCACTGCTTTCTATCACCTTAAACCCAAATTCTTATCTGCCTGGTGTTTCTGTGGCTAATTTGTGTGGTTCCAGGGTACCCAACTCAAACCAATGGCTGATAATCAAAACGAAGAAGATCTTGACTCCATAAAAGGAGGAACATTCAAATGGATAAAGCTCTCTAAAGGGAAGGAGCTGACAAGAGAGGTGATGAACCAGTCACTGAAGTTGTGCAAACCTTGCTACAAAGCCAGGCATCAGGCAAAGGATTGCCCAGATTAACACCAGCATCACCCAGGAGCTTGTCAGAAATGCAAATTCTCACCACTGCCATCAGCACCCCAGCCCTGCTACTGAATCAGACTCTCTCAAACAGGGACCCAGGAATCTGAGTTCTAACAAGACCTACAGGTGATTGTTATGTGCGTTAGAGTTTGAGAAACACTGCTGGGATCTGCTTTAAGTTCTGTAAAAACACAGAGGTTATAAATGTCTGATTTTTATTACTATAAATCTGCCATCAGTTTGATCTTTACTGATTTAGAATTTGTGATCCTCTGAACTGAGCTTTAGGGATATTTTTACTACATTATTTTTAAAGGATTTATAGGGTGTGGGGTAAGTACTGTTGTTACTTAAGAAAACACTGAGCTGGAAATACTTTAGTATGTGCATCGCTTATATGCCAAATGATGCTGTTCATTATATTAATTAGGTCCCATCGAGTCACTAGAGCAAGCAAGGACCAGCCTGTATTGACATATTCATGGAAAGACTTGGCTACAATTATGACTTGAACGTGAAAGTAGCAGAACTACCTTTCTATTTAAATATGCTAAGACTCAGGCTTTCTTTGAATTGGTGTGGCTTTCTCTTTCCCTTGCCACCACCTTCCCCAGAACTCAGGAGGTTCTGCACCTGCTTCCATCCCCTAGACAGCCCAGAGGCTGGCAGCGAGGTGGGTGGAGTGGTGGCTGACCCTGGCCAGTTTTGATGTCTTGATTTATCTCCAGGCAAAGAGGAGTCTGAGGTTTCCAAAACTTTAGTCCAATATGTAAACAGCTGGTGGGAGCCTGGGTCCTCCCCTCCTTCCAGCCCACAGAGAATTGGCAATGCAGTGTAGGTAGGGGCAGAGCAGGGCAGGAGCGCTGATGATGGAGACACACACAGGGACCATTTATTGAGCAATTCCCACCCGCCAGCCCTGCATGGAGGACTCGCACTCCATCCTCCCGATAGCCTGGGAGGCAGTCACATCCACTCATCGTCATCATTCTACAAGGAAATGAACTGAGGGAACTGAAGCTTATGAAGGGTCATCAACCCTGCGGTCAAAGGTGGTCTGACCAAAAGGCCCATGTTCTTTTTTTTTTTTTTTTTTTTTTTGAGACAGAGTCTCACTCTGCTTCCTGGGCTAGAGTGAGTGCCGTGGCATCAGCCTAGCCCACAGCAACCTCAAACTCCTGGGCTCAAGCAATCCTACTGCCTCAGCCTCCCGAGTAGCTGGGACTACAGGCATGTGCCACCATGCCCGGCTAATTTTTTCTATATATTTTTAGTTGGCCAATTAATTTCTTTCTATTTATAGTAGAGATAGGGTCTCACTCTTGCTCAGGCTGGTTTCGAACTCCTGACCTTGAGCAATCCGCCTGCCTCGGCCTCCCAGAGTGCTAGGATTACAGGCGTGAGCCACCGCGCCCGGCAACTACACAGCTTTTAAGTCACTAGAAAACCTTGGAGTAGAAAGAAAAGTTTATCTCTTATTTTTCCTCTCCTCTTCCCCTCCCCTTTTTTCTTTTTTTTTTTGGAGAGAAAAATTTAGTACAATTTTTCCTGTCTCTAATCATCACCAATTCACCAATCTGTGTGACATTTTTTTCATGGAAATCACTATTTATTTTTCATCTTTATACACTCCCCTGCTCATCTTCCTCCTCTAACTTCTGCCTTTGACTTTGTTTGAATATTTGATTCTCTAAGTATCTACTCAATAGGATCAAGAGGTAAGAAGACCATGAGAAGAGGAAAGTTTCATATTTTCAGGAAAGGCTACCTATTTATTCATGACTACTGATGGTATACTGAATAAGACAGAGTACCACCCACCCAATATCTGTTTTAAAAGACAAAAAGCTTACATATGATAGCACAGAAAAGCACACAATCTTGAAGTTTTAAAATCATGTAATTTACCCCCTACCCAACATCTGGCACATTTATAAATAGTATACCAAAAGTGTTTTGACAACACTTGTTTGAAAGACTTAGAAAACATTTTCCCACTTAAGAAAAGCCCCATGATATATAACTTAACTCTAGAATTATTGGCATTAAGTGCTAACATTCTCACAAAACATGTAAGTTTATCTTCCTCTATTTCCATTACATACATTTTAAATATAAAGAGTAGAAATAAGCTGCCTCAAGAAATAAAAAAAAAATGACATCTAGTAGAGAAGACATGAAATGAGATGCTGATCTTGAAATGCTGAGATGAACATTTTTTCATTATGAATACAAAAAGTATCAAAATATTCTAAGAAATATTAAATGATACAGAGAATATATCTTGTGCTCAAATATAGAGTAAGAAAGCTAAAACTGAGGACTATGTTGCTTAAAAAAATATGAACAATCCAATTAAAAATTATCTCAATAACAAAAATTACATATATGTAAAAGCATCACTGCTTTCCTTAACAAAAATCTACACTAACAAAAGCACTGTAGCTCCCAATGCTCATTTAGCTTCTTTCACCATTTAGCACTTCCTTTCACCATCTACCCATCCTTTGTAGAAATATTTATTGAACACCTATTGAGGAAAGCCAATACAGGTGCTTTTCGAGGATCTTAACCTCATCAAATTTACACAAACCAGCAATTCAGTATTAAGTTATTTAACACCTCTGAATGGCGGAAGTTGATAATGGAGTTTATAACGGACTATGAGAGTAATTGTATGGGAGTCTAATATAAACTTAGAAAAGTTGTCGCAGATTATTTTAGTATTTGAAGACAAGCTGCTTCAATAGAACCTCTAGCCCTTTTCTTTTTTAAAGAACAAATCCCTTAATATAAATAATAAACACACTGATAGTACCAAGAGGTAAAATTGAGTCTAACCTGTTTAGAAGTGGAGATATAATCAAGAATAGAATTAATGGATTTTTCAGAGTAATTTCTTGTGACTGCACTCCGAATATAGGTCAATAGTTGTTTATATCTATTCATCATTTCTGGAAAGTTTGTCTGTAAGGGAAATAAAATAAGTTACCAGATATATATTTATATATTAAAATATATACACATGATTAAGATTATAGAAAATATTACATAATTAAAATATAGTTCAAATAGTCATAATACAGTTTTATAAAAGAGGAACTATATACGATAGGAACACCATAAGCATTTTATCTTAAATTTGAAATGACTAGATTAGATATATGAACCAAATTTATGAAGTTAGCCTATGAAACAAGCACAACCTCTAAATTTTAAAAATTTCAGATGCCGTTCATCACTACACATTTATTTAAATCACAAAAACTATTAAAATATTCATAGACCAAAACATACAAATCATACCCTCCCCTGAAGTTTTATCCCTTCATTACGAAGCTCTCCAACGGAAGTCACATATTTCTTTTCTCCCTATACCTGGCTGGCTGCACACAAAAATATGAAGTGAAAGAATCTTGTCAAGCCCTGATATTCACTTCATATCAAGAAAAGTCCTGCCACCTAAGGTTCTACTCAATAGTAGGTATAGCTAGTGTTGCTATTCCCTGCATGATTATTTGTACTATTGGGGGTAATTCTAGTAAACATGAAAGATCTGAAAAATTAAGGAGTGCTAGTGAAATTTCTAGTAGTTAAGTATTTTGGGGGAGGCTTGCCATCCCTAGGTATATCATGTAAGTCAATTTATGAGTGTAATTGTAAAACCTAAATCCACAGTTCCCACAATCTCCAACTACAATTTATATATATATACACACACACATATATATATATTTACTGAGTTCAGTTCTATTCTTTTAATCAAAGATGTGAAGTACTAGCAGATATAAAAGCTTTTTTCTCTAATTGAACATGTGTGGTTTATTAGGGTGAGGAATAAACTAATGATACTGCAATTTTCCAGCTTATGACTATATATTTTGTCCTGGGAGACAGTATGAAGGATAAAAAAACATGAGAAGAATTCCTAAAACCTTCTAAGCAAGAATCGAATTACAAAAAAGAAAACGGTAGAAGTGGGTGAGACAAAGTGAATAGAAACATGAGAAAAGCTTTAGCTGTGTATGTATGTGTCTCAAACTACTTTTGTCTCCCAAGTATGCAGATTTCATAGAGTAAATGGGTAACATCCTATCAATAAGCTACTAAAACCCAAGTTACAGTACATGTCTTGTAGCAAAAGGAAAATCTGAGAAATACAATTGTCCCAACTTTGAGATCATATCTTGGCATTGAAAAGATTTTTGCAAAAACTTACAGTTTTGAATTCATTTTCTTATAATAACTTTAAACCTCATTTTTCAAAAATTATGTTACTGTAATTAAAGACCGAAGGAAGATTAGCTAAAATGGTCAATACACAAGAAAGTTGATAATGAACCTTTCCAACTTCTTACTACCTAAAACCACTACAAACACCACAGATCCTACTCTCAATCTAACCAGAAAATGAGGGGGCACAGGTATGGAAGCTGAAATGACTCTTGTGAACTACAATTCATTCACACATGCTGCTAGAGCAAACAAAATATAGATAAGGTAGACAAAATAACATAAAATGCAAATAACCCCAACTCCCTTACTTTCTTCTCACTTTGCTCAAGGAAAAATGGCAAAACCAAATGTTAAGGGTACCTTAGTGGCCAGGCGTGGTGGCTCACGCCTGTAATCCTAACACTCTGGGAGGCCGAGGCGGGAGGATCGCTCAAGGTCAGGAGTTTGAGGCCAGCCTGAGCAAGAGCGAGACCCCATCTCTACTAAAAATAGAAAGAAATTGATTGGACAACTAAAAATATATAGAAAAAATTAGCTGAGCATGGTGCTGAATGCCTATAGTCCCAGCTGCTCGGGAGGCTGAGGCAGGAGGATCGCTTGAGCCCAGGAGTTTGAGGTTGCTGTGAGCTAGGCTGACATCACGGCACTCTAGCCTGGGCTACAGAGTGAGACTCTGTCTCCAAAAAAAAAAAAAAAAAAAAAAAGGGTAGCTTAGCTTAGTGTTTAAACCACTGTTAGTATGTTAAGACAGCAAATTTCTATAGGGACTCTTGGTATTATCTCAAATCACAGAACCTTAAAAGTTGAACATTCAGCCCCTAATGTCACTATAATTGTGTAGTCAAGTCTGTCCCTAGAAACACTTGGTGTTTCCTTCATAACCTTCTAAGTTATTAATTTAAATACAGTAATTATTTGTTTAATATTTTCGCAAATGATAAATGGAAAGAAAGCACAGGGACTATGTGCAATATAGATATGCTCTAAGAATATCAGAGCAGAACTAGAAATGGTAAATGCAATGTAGATATTTTTCCTTCTTTAACTGTAATTAATGCAATATATACTCAATAACATTTACCATATTTTGAACAGTTCTGATATTTTGGGAAGAAGAAATCAGCTAAAGCATTTTATGGATGCTTTTGTAGAAGATGCCATGGAGAGTCCCTCCTATTGAAGAGTTTATCAAAAAGAGAAGGATGTAAGATTAATAGACGTTAACTGGATAAATGTACTAGTCAGGGAGTTCATTTTTACGTAGATGGGATAGAGAAGAAGCTAATGGGGAGAGGAGGCATATGGGAAATACAGAAATAGGAAAAGAAAGTGGTAACTGATTATCAGATGTCCTTCCGTTTGTCATAGTACCTGTACCTTCCAAGTGCTTACTCTCTGCTAACTAGCACCAAATTAATTTTTCTCTTAAAAGTTCTTCTTGACTGATGAATAATTGGTCAGTTAAAAAAAAAAATAAGAAAAAGTTCTTCTAATCTTAGTGATATAAGATTCATGTCTGTACCTAGTCCTTCCAACTGATTCTTCCCCCCCAACTTCTACTCTGTACTCTTGAATTTTGTTTGGCCAGTTTAAAGAAATTGAGGATTGGCATTCTATGAGAGTATAATGTCATGACAATTCCATCTTATCTATGAGTTCATTCAACAAAATATCTGAGTACCAACTAAATGACAGACACTGTTACAGGTGCTAGGAACATAACAGTGAATAAAACAAAGCCCTGCTCTCATGGAGCTTACAACTTACTGGGAGAGGGGTGGTGTGGAGAAGGGCAATAAATAAGTAAATAGATCAAATGGTGACATACACAAAGAAGAAAAATAGCAGGATAAAATGAAATTAAATGATGATGGGTAGAATGCTACTTTATATTGGGTGGTCAGGAAAAGGCCATCATGATATATGGGAACATTTGAACAGACCTGAGTCAAATGAGGAAAAGAGCCATATAGCTCTCTGAGAGAACAGCATTTGAGGCAGAGGAAACTGCAAGTGCAAGCCCTTACACAGCACTACGCTTTGGATGACTAGAGGAAAAGCAAGAAGGCTAGTAAAGGAACAAACAGAAAAAAGGTTAGATAGGCAGCCAAAGGTGAGCTTACCATAGGGCTGTGTAGGCCATGTTAAGGATTTTGGATTTTATTGAGGGGCACTGGGGACCATTAGAAGATATGGAATAAAGAAATGATATAATCTGACTTACATTTTAAAAGGATCACTCTGCTACTTGTGGAGAACAGGACAAGGATGAAAATAAGGAGACCAGTTAAGAGGCTATTGCAATAATCCAGGTGAGAGATGATGCTGGCTTGGACCAGAGTAGCAGAGATAGAAATGGTTAAGTAGCAGTCAGATACTGGATATATTTGGAAGATACATAATGCCACCTGGATTTGACAATGGATTGTTTGTGGGGTGAGAGACAAAGAGAGGAGGTCAGCATAATGCTAAGGTTTTTGGGCCTAGTCAGTGGACAAGCAACTTAAACTCCAAAATAAATACTAATAGCTTGTGAAAAACTCACTCTATTAATAATGAAGCCAAATAGCGTCCATGTAGCTGAAAGAATAAGTTTTCTCAAACAGAAAACTTTTGTATCCTATGCAGAATATTTTTGCTGAGTATAGTATTGTAGTCCTAACAGCAAAGCAAACTAAATATAAAAACATATCAAAAGAACCATTTGAGAGAAGTAGATAATAATGGTACTTTGGTGTAATGAGGTAATTTATACCTACAGAATCTCTATCAGTTTAATTCCCCTCAAAATAAGTCTTACCAACTTGAAGTTAATCTTAATCATTTGTTTCAGTGCTTTAAATCCCCATTCTCCTTTTTCACCTTCAAGTTCCAAAACCTACAAAAGGAAAGAAACTTTTAGTCTACCTTAATATCAATACATTATTTTCTAATGACATCTAATGTCTAAATTTGAAATTAATTTTGCATCACATGCATGAAAAACATTTCCCCAAGGATTTCACCATTTCTTAATGTCACTTTTTAAAGGCTTTAAAAAAACAGACAAGTCGGCCGGGCATGGTGCCTCGCACCTGTAATCCTGGCACTTTGGGAGGCTGTGGCAGGAGGATCACTCAAGGTCAGGAGTTCAAAACCAGCCTGAGCAAGAGTGAGACCCCGTCTCTACTAAAAATAGAAAGAAATTAATTGGCCAACTAAAAATATATAGAAAAAATTAGCTGGGCATGGTGGCACATGTCTGTAGTCCCAGCTACTTGGG
>CAUYRT010080181.1:0-22704 GCA_963574885.1 Lepilemur ruficaudatus | reverse complement strand
TTTACAGTCACAATTTGTAGTGAGCTGATTACCCAAAATATATTACCACTCAAGTTGACTTATCTTGTTACATTCAAAAACCTACTCTGTCAAAGTAGTCCAGAGAGTTCATGCATAGTGCTCCAACTGTATCTACGTACAACCAACATTCCATTTTAAGTGTACAATTAAATGATTTTAATTAGCATTTCCATGATGGCTAATGACATTGAACGCCATTTTTGACACATCTTGGCTATTTGGATGTTTTTTTCTGACATGATTGTTGAAGCATCATGTTAATTTTCTTTTAAATAATTGTGCTGCATATTCATGTATTTATTTATTTTTCACAGTAACAAGCTATCATTCATCTCAATTTTGTGTATGACACAAGATCAGAATCAGGCAGGGTTCACATTTTATAACTTCCTACACAGATATCCTCATGCTATACTAGCATTTACTGAATTGTATTGATGCCTTTGTTGTGTATTAGGTGTGTAGGTCTATTTCTGAGCTCTTTATTCTAATCTATTTGATGATGTGTCTGTTCTTGTGCTATTATCACTGTCTTTATTTCTGAATCTTTATAGTAAGTCTTGATACTTAATGGTATAAATCTTCCAAATTGTTTTCCTTCTTCAAGATTACCTTGGCTATTCCAGGTCTCTTAGATTTTGACATATGTTTTAGAATCAGTCAGATACATTTCCCAAGTTATTCTTTCCCTCTGTAACATTGACAAAAGGGTAATCATTGAGAGCTATAAACTATAATGCAAATTTCCTAAGTTATTATTTAAGTCCCTTAAAATATGTTTCAAACCTATTTTCAAGCCTTATTTTTCCAATTACTCCTCTTTATTAACCTCTCACTGTCCCTGACATGTTTATTTAAATCTCCTGCACCTGTCATTTGACAGCTGTTTCCCCAGCTGGAATGCTCTTGCAAGTCCTTTGTGAACATTGAAGTCTTACTTTTGTTTATGAAGTTTTTATTTCCAGGTTCAAATCTCACTTCCCCAAAACAACATTCCCCCCCACTCTAGCCCACACTGAACTCTGAATAATCTGACCCCCCATTATAATTGTTTCCTGAACCAAAAATATTTTGCACTAATCACATATAACTATTTTTAGTTATTCTTTCACGAGATGATTTTTGGCAAAAAATCTTATCTTTAACCCTATTACCCTTCACAATCTTTAACATGTCGCTTGTATATAGAGAATGCTAAATAAATAAGAGTAATGCGCTCTTTGTTAAAATTCAAGTAAATACCTACATGAAAAGTTATTGTAATGTGAATACCCAAGTAAAAAAGATTCACTTGGGTCAAAGAATTATATGTTTTGGGTTTGTTTATTTGTTTGTTTTTTGTTTTGTTTTGTTTTGCTTTTCTGTAACTTACCACTATAATAAAAGAGCATCAAAGAAATGGGTAAAGTTTTATTAATGTTACTTTAACTAGAATCTGGATATGTGTACCTTATTTTTAAAAAGTAACATTTTTGAAATTAAAAAAAAAATTATCAGCTCATGCTTGAAATGTATTTGGGGATGGGTATTAGGGGTCTCAATAGGGGGGAGGAAATCCTCTAAAACTGATTTATGTGAATAGCTGTACAACTTGGTAAACGTATTAATAACCATTTAATTGTACACTTAAAATGGAGTAAAGACATGATATGTAAATTACACTTCAATAAAAAAAAATTAAGAGTAAAAAGAAATTTTATCATAGTTTTGGCCATATAAACTTTTGCAATGACAAGGCTTAAGCGTTGACTTTCAGTGTGAACAAAGCCTATTCTTAAAGATGATATGTTTAGTCATCTAAGTAAGCAAATAAAATACTTAATTATGCCTTTTCCCCAAAACATAGGGAATTAAAAACATAAATAAATAAGTCAAATTGAGGAAATAATAGACGAAGTTCCATAAACGAGAACATGGATGATACACAGGATTATTGTTAAAAATCTTACTTGAGTGATTAATCCACAAGGTCCCACATTTAATGCTCACAAAGTTTGCAGAAATCTTAAACTTTGCTTGTATTACAATTGTCCATTTACTACAATTGCTCGAGGATATAGGACTGGTTCTTCTAATATCTTCTAAAAACAATTCTCTTCCAATTGAAAAATGTAATTTGATAGTGGAATTAAATCACATTAGTTTTTGTAGTCACTCTCCAGGTCAACTGAGACCTAATGTGACTACAGATGCAGTACACCTGACTTGACATATACCTTTCTCTATCTCTGTATACACATGATCTTATAGAATTGGGTTACATGTAAGAGCTGGAGGATGACCAATTAAATTGATCTATGGAACACTTATTATACTAGGTGTTTCAGGGGATAAGACACATTAAGCCACATACAATTTAAGGAAGAGCAAGTTGACAAAAAGAAATAGAACAATAAACTAACATATACTACCTAGTAGGATGACATAAATGCCATAACAGAGACATAAGTCAAATGCAAGGGTAGGTGAAGGAAGAGAGGCAGCATCCAGAGTGAAGGAGAGTAGGTAGTTCAAAGTGTTTTGGGGAAACTGATGCAGAAAAACAAGCTTATTTTCTATAAGGGTAGTATCAGGTCAGTGTATAGTAAAGGGGAGGCATGCCCGTCCTGCAGATCTATGTTTATGAGGACTTTATTCTGACTTGTATATGAGTATGGTCCATGGCTAAGTGTTAATATTATTAATTATGAATGAGAAAACTTATAAGCTAGGCTGTGGGATGATTGGCAAACAGATTAGCAAACTGAATCTTTGATGCTATTTTTATAACCTAACCATTTATTTTGATACTGATGCTATTTATTGTTTAAAAAATTTTTTACTGCCAAAAATGAGACTCTCAGTCACTTGTTGACTTCTGTTATATATAATATATTTGACCTCTGCAAAAATGGGGATTTCAAAAGCTTTTATTATTTTTTTTATTTTTAGTTTTCTGCTTTTCCAAAAAATGTCTGGAGCAGCGCTAAAGAATTTATGGAAGGGACATGCTTAGAAAAACTTAATGCCAGTAGTAAACTCCTGAGTGACTCAGAATAATTGAAGTGAGGATAGGGGTTATCGAAATGGGTGTGGGGAAGTTTTCTTTCACCTCTCTCTTGTCTTTAGGAGTGTTTCTCATTGGCACTTACTGTGTTTAAACCAGTAAGGGATGTGGATATTTGAAGAAGGGTAGTGGCATAAATGAATCTGGTGAAGGTTACTTCTTTAAGTATAAAATCTACCCCATCAGTGTATGTGATAGAATAAAGCTGAGGTTGCAGTAAAGTTCAATGGTATAAGTTCTTTCTTTGCTCCCCTAAACTATATATACATTCTCTTTCTTAAAAGTACCTTTTTATATATGGGAGATGACAAGCTTTTTTCCATTCAATATGATGAATGAAAGGATTGATGAAGCAACTGTCATCAGCAGACATTGTGCTGGGCATTATGGGTACAAAAGTCCTCAAAACATCCATGCCATCATATGGTTCACTTTGGCTGTAATTTTGTTTCAAGGATCCTCTAGATTGGTCTAGACAGCCACAATACTAGAAGAGAAATGTACTCTGTTGTAACATTCTCCTATATGAAGAGTTCAGAATCCACTGAACAAAACAATGAACTACAAATGTTTCTTAAATTATGGATCAAGCACTGTGCTAGATAAATAAGATAGATTCCCTTCGGGGAGCTTGTTATCTACCAGCCTCCTATAACCCAAGTCAATTAAAATTAAAAAAAGAGCCAGAGTATTTCATAATATAATGTTTATGGTGCATCCTATGTGTTGGGCACATAGGGTGCCCAACACATGGGGTAGTACTACCAAAAGTAAATAGGTTCAAGCATTATTTGAGGTGGCCAATTTGGTGTAGAGGAAGAGGGCAAAAGACATGAACAGACATGTTTCAAAAGAAGATATGCAAATGACCACCAACAAGAATAGATACTCAATATCACTAATCATCAGGGAAATGCAAATTAAAACCACAATGAAATACCACCTTACCCCAGTCAAAATGGCCATTATTAAAAAGTCAAAAAAAAATACAAAACAGGTGTTGGCATGGATAAGGTGAAAAGGGAATGCTTATATACTGCTGGTAAGAATGGAAATTAGTACAACCACTATGGAAAAGAGTACAGAGATTCCTCAAAGAAGTAAAAGTAGACCTACCATTTGATCCAGCAGTGTCACTAGTGGGTATCTACCCAAAGGAAAAAAAGTCATCATATCATAAAGATTCCTATGCTTACATGTTCTTTTTTTTTTCCTGCAGCACAATTCAAATTTGCAAAGATGTATAATGAATGTAAGTGCCCATCAACTGATGAGTTGATAAAGAAAACATGGTATGTATACACCATGGAGCACTACTCAGCCATAAAAAAGAGTGACATAATGTCTTTTGCAGCAACTTGGTTGGAACCAGAGGCCATTATTCTAAGTGAAGTAACTGAGGAACAGAAAACCACATGTTCTCACTTATTAGTGGGAGCTAAGCGATGGATATTCAGAATCATACAGAGTGGTAAAATGAACATTGGAGACTCAGAAGGGGAAGGATGGCAGGGAGGAGAGAGGTGAAAGATTACCTATTGCGTACAATGTACCCTATTCAGGTGATGGGTACGCTAAAAGCCCAGGTTTCACCACTATACAATTCATCCATATAATTAAAAACCATTTGTACCCCCTAAATCTTTTTAAATAAAAAATAGGAAGTAAATATATACGTACAGTTGCACATATAATTGTAGGCTTTAGGGGTATATATTTGACCCACAGAAATAAAGTCCCAACAGGCTTGCACCTGGTTTGGGAAATACAATCACCAACGATGATGTCAAGTAGACGTGGTGCTATTGAGAACCCACAGCCAGTTTGTTCTCCAGCTCTCTGAAAACTGGACCTGGTGAAATCTGAAACAGATATGTTTTCCACATAATTTTTTCCTCACTATTATCCTAGTCTTCAAGAAAAAGATGACAGCCTACCACTTAGAAAACATTTCTCTTAGTGATTACTTATTTGCATGAAATCTTAACATACCGAATTACGTAATTGCCCACCTTTCTCACTGAAATTGCCTAACCTTATTTCTGCACAAATATAATACGCCTATGGTTTTGAGAAAATGTATGCCACTAATATCACTAACTGCAGACTTATTACAAGATTGCCTGCCAAGATAAGGAAGGAAATTGTACAGAGAATACTCTTAAATTACATATTGGTGAATAATAAATTGTCTTGTATCAGTCATGATATTTCCCAATGCACTATGCAATTCGCGGCCCCATTCATTCCTCCGAATTGTTTTTGCTATCACTGGTCTATTCAAACTTGCCAGCGAGTATTGTATAGACTTTTTTTGAGAGAAAAGCATATTTTTTCTCGTATTTTATGTGTACTAATGGAAAATGTCCTGAAAAAGTCATCATTAATTAACTTATTGAGGTTACTCAAGGGCAGACACAAAATGCAGTCAGTCAGAAAGGTGAGGCATTATTTCTGTTTATGTATTAAGGTAATAAGGAAAGGTAGCATGATAATTAAATGAAAATAGAATATAACAGATAATTGCTATTTTGTGAGAATTTTACATAACTCTTTTGTCCGGGCACTCTAGGGATGAAGTCATCTTCTGGGGTTGTATTCTGGAGGACTGCTGTAATTTGCTTGGCTCACACCTTACACTCCCCGCAAAATAAAATTAGGGTACTCAGCCTCCAGAACAGTACAGCTCTCATTAGTTGCAAATCCTTTGACTGCAGTGGCTTAATACTATGTTTATTAAAGAAAAAGAAAAATTAATAGGCTCTCAACGTTCTGCAACATGCGTATAATGATAAGTGATAGATGACAATGCCCTTCCCACTCTGCATTGTCCCTGTCTCTTACTGTCTTTGTGTCTTTCAGTCTTATGCTTGACCATCCCCTCTTTTTTCTCCACAACATCCTGTGCACTTCTTGGAAGCAGGATGCCATTTAGTCACCCTCATCATCTTGCTAATGCACAGGGCAGGTGGTTGAAGTACTTACTATTTACTCTGCTCACTGGGATCTCAGTGTTCTCCGCTGATGTGGTTTTCTCCTGACAGCCTGTGGGCCCTACAGTGAGCTTGCCTTCTATGTCAGCACATACCTTTTGGTCTTGGGGTATTTCGCATAGCAGCAGCGATGATGGCAACTTAGTCCTGAGAAATCATTTCTGAGATGTAATTTTGGGTATTGTTCCTGGGTGAGTCACTTTCAAACCTGATTCTTTGGCTGTCTCAAAAACTCTGTAAGCTACTGGATGCCCTTAAATAAATCCTTTTATCTACTTAAAATAACCCATTTGTTTCTGTTGCATATAAATAAAGATCTTCATGGAGATCAAGGGATGAAGCAAGGGAACCACAGAGTGAGGAAAGAGACTTGCTCTTCTCTACCTCTGTATACCTGGTACATGCCTAGCGAATAGTGGTCACTTGATGCATATTTATCAAAGTACTGAACAAGTGAAAAGACACCAAGTTCAGAGGCCAAATAGATCTGAATTAAGATTAGAGGTATATGCAAAGGATGGAATATGATTTAGGAATTGGTGAGGGTGAGGAGTTCAGAGTGCATGTTTTAGGAAAAGGGAGGACCAGAGTTTTCCTCAAGTGATACAAGATGCTTGACAAACATACTTTAAGCACCAGGGGCATCTGGACGGTTGGCCCCCAAAACTGCATGATGCCAACAGAGGCAAGATTCTGTGGAACAAAAAGACTTGAGCAGCACATCAAAAAAGTACACTGAAAGAGAAGAGAGATGGCACGAATATTTCAGCAAGGCGTCCATTAAGAAGGGGTCTCAGAGATAATCAGAGCTTATCCCAAAACCTGGACACAGATCACCTTTAAACATTTTTAAAGTTCCACATTCTATTCTTGGTAATAATATAACAGTTACTGCTGGTCTTAATTTGGGTTCTCCCAAGAGGATGCCAAGAAAAGAATTCAAATGCAAGCAGTTTATTTAGGAGGTAATTTCTGGAAACAGCACAAGGGAAGAGAAACAAGACAGTAAGGTATGCTGTACCAAGTCAGTTACTGGGTGGGAAACTGAAGAGCTTAATCCTACAAGCTCTGGGAACCCCGGGGGCCTGTGTACAAAGAGCACATGCGGTGTTATTTCACTTGAGGGGATATTTATATACTAACTCCTGCTGGTCACTATTTGAAGGTTGCCCCAGAGAGCACATAGTAGGCTCTGGGAGCCAGGGAGAGGCACAAGCAATGTGACACAGAGGCACCAGCAGGGTCTCATGACTTCAGTGAATGTGCAATGTGAAGTAATCATTATTTTGTGGCAACTTTGAGAGTTAAATATTGTTACATTAATTTTGGAGATGAAAAAAACTGCAGCCCAAAAACATGATCTACTGGAGCCGAATTTTTTTTTAACTCTAAAGCCTTTGTGGAAATAAAGTGGCACATCTTGATATAATACAGACAGAGACAGAGAGAGGGATAAGAAACTGCCATTGGCACACCAGAAATGCAGAATGATGAGGAAAGAATGAAAAAGGCCTTCAGTGTGCCAAGCACATGTCTGATCTCTCTCAAAGAAAGTTTGACACTTTGAGACAAAGTTGGAGTATGGCAAAATCAATGCCTGGATTCTTGTGGTCTTAGTCACTCACATTTCTTCTTTTCACATGTAACCTTGTATTTTTCAGAATGAAAAGAAAGCATATAAAGCTTAGCTGTATGAGATTACTTAATGGGGGAAAGATGAAAGTTGAATTTACATTGGGGCTGTACTGGGTTGAATGGTGGTGTCCCTCCAAAATCCATGTCCACTTAGAACCTCAGGACGTGACTTTATTTGACAATAAGGTCTTTGCAGATGTAATTAGTCAAGATGAAGTCACACTGCATTAAGGCGGGCTCTAAATCCAATGGCTGATATCCTTATAAGAAAACAATACGAAGACACACAGAGAAGAAGGTCATCTGAAGACAGATCAGAGATTTGAATGATGCAGCTACAAGCCAAAGAACGCCAAATTTTGCAGGAGCCATCAGAAGCTGGTAAGAAAGATGGAAATATCCTCCCCTAGAGCCCTCAGAGGAAACATGGCCTGCCAACACCTTGATTTTAGACTTCTAGCCTCTACAACCATGAGAGAATAAATTCGTGCGTTTTAAGCCGTCTAGTTTGTGCAGTTTTGTTGCAGCATCCCCAGGAAACTAATGCAGCAGTGTTTCAGGCTGAAATATGTTACTTTCAAATTCATACTCTGAAGTCCTAATGGCCAGTATTTCAGAATGTGGCTGTATTTAGAGATAGGGCCTTGAAAAAGGTAATTAAGGTAAAATTGATATAATATTTGTGGGACCCTAATCCAATATGACTGGTGTCCTTATAAGAAGAGGAAATTTGGACACAGGCAACACAGAGATTAAAGGACAACGATGTGAGAACACGGTGAGAAGATGACCATCTGGAATCCAGGGAGACAGGTTCCAGAACAAACCAAATCAGCCACACCTTGATCTTGGACTTCCAGCCTCCAAAACTGTGAGAAAAGGTATTTCTGTCATTTAAGCCACCAGTCTGTGGTATTTTGTTATGGCAGCCCAAGCAAACAAATACAACATATGCGGGGTGGGGGAAACATGAAAAACAAACTCACTTTTGTTCTTACCACACCACTACCTGTTCATTTTAGGGGCAGAAGATATTTATGTACATGGCTAAAGGATCTTCTGAAGAAAGAAGGATGAGATGGACACACAGAGGCTCTGATGGGCAGTGGATATTAACTGTTCCCTGGCAGCTCTGTGCTGTGGTCACTTTGGCTGAGGGTAAGGGCAACTTTGAGTCTGGAGGGTTTTTTGTATTCCCTTGCAGGTTTCATGTGGCCATCTTTGGCCAAGGCTTTTTTCCTTTGTCTAGATGTGCTTTTTGTATAGAATGCAACTCTGATTTTAGAAAGAAAGAGAGACAGGGATGGAATCAGTGATAGGCATAAGAATCTGGCAACATCCAGCAAATGTAGACTAGGGAATCCATGTATTAATATTAAGATTCCCTATAGTTCTTCCAAAAGAGCCCACTAGAATTTGGGAGAAGATAGACATCCAAGGAAAACATTTAGTCTAAAAATGAGTGATGCACATTCAATTTATTTTTCCTTGCAATATAACTTTCATGTATCTGAAACTCACTTAGGCAATATAAGATTTAAGGAAAGACCAATGCTCTGGAACTTCTGGCTATATGATGTTATTTCCAAACCAGAGCCACTGAAACATAGAGATTTTAGGACAGAAATTATTGTGCTGAACAGAAACACTACAGTGATTTGTTTTAGAAAGAATAATCCATCCCATAAAAGGAAGCTATTACTATCAAGGAACACTCAAATTCTCTATATGCCATATATTTTAAAAATTAAATGTGTTGAAATTTTTATGTTGAAAAAAGCTAGCTCACTACATGATTTTTTAGTTTGGATAAAAATGCATGCCTATTTGAGACACTATGTAACATTTTAATTCTTTAGTATGAAATTGAATTTTATTTGTTACACAAGAAGATACAAACTGGAGAAGAAAATGACATTTCTGAAATTCTTCTGGATGAGAGAAAAATTATTAGAGTGTCTTCTGGCAGCGTGGAGTATACTAAGGACAAGAAAATTTCACATTGAAAAGAAGCACCCAACATTTTTGATTTTTTAAAAAGAGAGATATTCTTAAAGGGAAAAGAGTTAAATGTTTTCTAGATTATGTAAACTCTTTACCTCTAGTTATTTGGGTTTTTAAATTTCTTTAGCAGAGTAATTCTTCCATTATCGTATTTCTCCTAGGTAATGGTCCCCTTGTATGAGGAGAAAATCAAATAAAGGTAATTTATTGTCCACTAAAATTTTCAGCTTCTGTCAGCATCCAAAGTATGAGATCATATATATGAGCCCAAATACAAATTATAAAGATTAATTTTATTAAAATGCAGCAACAGGCAGAATTTTTCCCCAATACCATAAATCTTTCAGATGGATTAGAGACCTTGAATTGAAACCTGTGATGTTATTTTGCCCTCTTAAACATGATTGTAAACGCTACAGTTAATAAACTTGTTCATAGACAGTTTCATTCCCTCCTTCCAAGAACATAGCATAAAACATTTTTTTCTTCGGATTCTCGGGAGTTAAAAACTATGAAATAAACAACGAAAATAAACTCGGAAATGATTTCTGTTTGTAAGCATACATATGTTTTTACAAGCAAGTTAACCAAATTATATATTAGAAAGCTTTCAAAGTCAATTCTTTAAAGAGAGCCTCAGTTTTAAACAATTAAGATAGTGATAAAAATTGCAGCCTTCTGAGTCTCTTTATAATCACCAAAAACTCAGCCAGTCTCCAGAGCCTGTGGCAAAAATTCCGTCCTCGCAGGAGGAGCTAACGCTAGGCCAGCAGCTTGCTGTCTGCGCGGGCCTTTGTTCTTTCCTGGGAGACAGGATCCTGCAAGTGTCTTTTCACTTCATTATACCGAGTGTTGAAGCCGTCAGGAAATGCTCAGGCACACACACCAACCACCTGGATGGAGGTGTCTGGGCTCAGGTGACCACATGCTCGTAGCTGTGACTTGAGTTTGCTTTTTAATCATTACTAATGTTAAGAATAAACCCTTGAGGACTAGAAAGTGTGAACTCTTGGGCTTTCAACATTGCCCTTTTACAACTGAGATAACACCTTACTTTCTTTTCTCTGCTCTAACCCGGGGTTTCCAGTTATTCAAATCTTTGCATATTTAAGTTTTCTAGAGCACTGCTTTTTTTCCTTCACTGCCTGATGACCTTTACCCAATGTCCCTCTCAACGCATTCTGAGAGAATTTCACAGTTGCCAAACCGACGCCTTTATGTTATCTATTGAAAACAAATTGTCTGGGTTTATTGTAAATTCTTCCATTAATAGTCAATAGAGAAAAAGCTTTTCTTAACTTTTGTAATAATCAATGCTGTCCATTTGCATTTTGGCCGTATGATTTGGCAGGTTACCTCCAATTGCTTCCAACTTTTGAAACTCTTTATGTAATTATAACCACGGTGTGTTCTAATCAGGAGAGGTGGGGCTACATGGGGTTCTAGGTGTGGCTGACATTGGGTGTGACATTTAGTGTGTTATGCGTATTTTTTAATCTACAAAAGGGGGAGGAAAATAGTAATGTTTTTCATAATCTGGAACAAAGGTCTGTGGAATGTGATAACAGCTAGCACAGGGGTGCAGTCTTATCAGGACTGAGTACGTCCACACCTGCAGCCAAGCCCTTCAGCAGAGGCCCCAGGACACAGGGTAAAAAGTGCAGCCTCTGATTCCCATGGCAACCATTCAGCCTCTCCATCCACTTGTCCTTTCTCCCACCACCTTCTTGACCACTGTTTCATCAGCCTATCAATGAATTGGTTACCATTTCTTTAGGCATTCACTCCTTTCCTCACTTCTATTTAAAGAGATCCTAAGCACCAACTATAGCGCTGAACAACAGCCCTAATAATAACACCAACTTATTTTCAAGATTTCTCCCTACATGCCAACATTCCAGTGAGTCTTTGACCCTAAAGGTAAACTATTTGGTAAAAGTGATATGGAATGGTGATTGAAATAAAATCATAGACCCACCACATTAGACTGGATGTACAATTAGGAACAGACTCCTTCTGAGTTAGGCACAATCTCAGGTCCTGAAAGGCCTTGAGGATCAGATAAGGTTTTCTTAGGACCATGATATATTTTCTCCTTCATTTGTGCAAAGCTTATTTTTGTGACTCTTATAATAACTACCTCTCTATTGACATAATAATAAAAATTTAAATATCTGGGAGAGCTCAAAGGGTAAATGGAGCTTGTAGATTATATAATAAATGTCTGACCAAGAGGGCCCTAAAGTTCACCTCAGCTACCCTAAATTTTAGATGGGTTTCTCCCTGACTGTAGGCCTTGACCTTCCTTTTCAG
Organism: Lepilemur ruficaudatus; assembly: GCA_963574885.1. Taxonomy (NCBI): domain Eukaryota; kingdom Metazoa; phylum Chordata; class Mammalia; order Primates; family Lepilemuridae; genus Lepilemur; species Lepilemur ruficaudatus. Next base: position 10,692 of record CAUYRT010080181.1, on the reverse strand, counting down.
AGAGCATTTACTTTACAATAGACTTATAATTGTAAATTTCCCCCCTGCCCCTTTGAGATGTAAATCTTCTACTACCCAGGAATGTCTTTCTTTTGGACCTGGGAGCCAACTCTTTGAAATGTAATCATCGGGAAAGATAAGGCCCCTGCCTCTCAGTCTCTATGGGAAGGTAGGAGCCTAACTTCTCTAAGTGACAATTAGTGAACCCAGCTAGCCTAATCACAGGCTCCAGGACTTTTCCACCAGCCCACTCCAGTGCATGCAAACTCTCCTGCCTTTAGTTCCATGGGAGTTCAGTTCAGTCTCCCTCCCCTGTTGCAAGACTCCTATTGCAATAGCCTTAAAGAAAGTCTTTCTTGCCTGTTTGACTCCATCTTATACATTTTTTCTTTAACATGTCAAAACGAAATCACATAGAAAATGCTAGAATATACTGTGGCTTTGTTTCCTTTGTTATAAACATACTTATAAGCATCCTTGTCAGTGAATCAGGCAGAGGGATAATGACAGGGATGACTGGGATACCATAGGTTTGGACATAAGGATAGGTGAGGCAGAAGAGCATTCCTGGAACAAACGGCACTCGCATGGCTTGCCAAGCTTTTCTACTGAGTCAAATGCATGAGCACTAAGGAGTCCTCACATTCATACAGTAACACTCTGAGTGAGGCACCATGCATGGCAAAGAACACTGGGCTGGAGTGTGACAGGTGATTGTCTCAGTCTTCACAACCTTCTTCTCAAACAAATGTGTGCTCAAGGTTTTATCTTTCGTTGGGGAGAAGAAAGGTTAGAGATAGATTGTTCTATGATGGTGTGTGATTTTTATCAATTGTATGTGTGGTCAGTTACATACAGTGCGATTTTCACTATCTTTATGTGTTTTTGCTTTAGTACAAACTAACTGAAGAATGATGTAACTTCATGGCAACATGACCACAATTTAGTAAATGATTAGGTTATTTTGATGTATCAGAGTATGGAGGGTTACTTCTGTATTCCTATAAAAATTTTGTTGTAGTTGCCAGACATTTTCATCTGGAGCTCTTTGGATATCATCAGACATTCTGGTCTAAACAAATGATCCGTAGGAGTACATCGGGTTTTGTACATACATAGCAGGATTACTTTTAAGCTTCCAGAAGCCACTTTTAGAAACTAGATCTAAAGCGGTATCTTCACAGGATTGTCAATCTGGGTGTAATGCCTCCCTCCACTCGGAAACACCCAGGCAGTGGAAGTACAAGGAGAGATAACAAACATAAGCTCTTCCTTTCCAAAGATAACAAAAGTAAAACTTTTAAAAGGCAAGCTTTATGCCAAATGATAACTGGTATTATCCACAATTTCATTAGTGAACTCCTGACTTCATATAAGAGTACTTTACAGAAGCCTCTCATAGGAAAACTTATTATTACATTTGTTTTTCTTTAAATATGCAGATGCAGTGGGAGGCCACGCACAGAGTTTATTAGGCCTAGCTAATTTTCTATCAGTTCTAGGAATCCACAATTAGCCATGTGCAGTTCATAGCTGGCATTGCCAAGAGACAAAATGTCACTTAAAGAAAGTGAGAAGCACTTTGTTCCTTAAGAATTAAAGTAATATGAGATGTAAAATATCACAGTACTGTTGAGAAAAAAAAAACTAGCAAAATTCCTGGAATCAATCAGCCAAAGATAATTGAGTTATTAAGAAACCATTTGAGTATGTATAGATGAAAAGCCATATTGTGTTCAATCTACAAAAGCTTTACAGTGTATCTGAAACATCTGAATTACTTTTATTAGGATATATAAAATGTATAATTTTGGGGAATATGATGGATTAATTGCCTAACAAAGTAAGCGAGTCCCATGAGCATGCTATGCAAATCATTTTGTAAAAGGTCATTTTTATTAGCAACAGTGGTCAAATCAAATATGCAATTTCTGAAGTGAGGTGGCACATGGTGTGCTGATCCATTCAAATACTATGGATATTAAACCCAAGAAAGCCAATTTTAGGAGGCTAAGTATAAATTAAATGAATCTTAGTTATTTGTGATTTACTCAGCATTCACTTACTTCCCAAATGTTGGTTGATGATCTACTGGGCACTCAGCACTGGAGAGGCACAGTCACGTCCCTGGTTTATTCTGGCCTTAGCAGCTATAGGATGCTTCATCTCCAGGCCCTCTGGCACCCAGGCACATAGGAGGCGCTCAACAAATAATAAATAAACTCTTACTCTGCCTCAGGAAGTATTTGTGGAATGTATACTAGGTACAAGGTACTGCCTTGGTTTTGAGTATACAGTGGTGAACAAGATAGAGGAGTTTCCTACCCTCTAGAAACCATCCTCCCATGGGAAAGATAAACCTTATATAAATAAGCATATAATGAGATAAACAGAATCCCTTCAGGTGCTTTGAAAAAAGGTAGGAGGATAGAAAGACCTTTGTTTCGGCAGAGTTGAATTCACTTTCTCTCCCCTGTTGAAATAGTCTTGATTCCTATCACAACAGCCTTTAAAACAGTCTTCCTTGCCTGTGTGTAGACATTTGATATGATGATCAAGGAGAATGTCTCACAGATGAAAACTGACCAACCAGAAGGAGTCAAATAAAAAATCAGAGAAAAGTCATGTCAGGCAGAAGGAGCTGATGCTAAGGCCCCAAGCCGAGGATGTTTTTAATATAAATATTTTCCATAAGTAAGGATAGTGAAGACCTCGGAGAGATGCATGTATGCAAACCTTTCACAGCCCCTTCCCTTTTTACTATTCCCAGCTAGAATAGATACAGAGGTATTGTATGACCTCCTCCAGCCTTGGAAAATGAAAGAAAAAAAATCTAGATTGATTGGTGATTTGATCAAACTTGAGCATGCATAAGGATCACCTGTGGAGCTCCTTAAAACCCCCTACCACCAGGGACTCTGATTCCGTGGGTGGTCCTTCCACTCCATCCTGAGAAGCACCAATGAATGTCTCTCTGGTCTCTTCAACTAATTTTTAAGTGAAAATGGTAGGATATGTTGAGGAATTCCAAATGGCACCTGAGGTAAGACATTCAATAAGAATGGATAAAATATAAGCCCCTAATGTCACAGAAATCTTTAAAATTGTCTCAGCTAGTCCTTTAATTAAGGTAGAGTTGAGAGGAGAGACAAGATTTGATAGAGTGAGATTTAACTAAAGCAATTAAATGCTAATGAAAAGATCTAGATCATGCTTTGTTCTTCTTATGCACAGTCAGAAATTTTAGGTATTTTGCTTATTGAAGTATAGAATATAAGTATGTTTAATTGCATAATAAAATGTTAATACTTAGGACCCTTCTTAATTATACCTACATACAAACCATTCACATTTAAACATCACTAATTTCCACTGTACTTCCACCTGAAATGAGAGTCTTTCCTGAATCCACTCCCAGTTTCATTATATCTTTCCTGATGAAAGCTCTGAAAAGCCTCATTGTGGAAAGCAGTAGACACTACTGGAAATTACTGTCACCAGTACAGGGCTGGGCACTGTGGATTCAAAGAGAAGTAAGCCTAGGTTTCTGTCTTCCTTATTTTTTAGGTAAAAGTAATGGTAGGGCCTAACATTTCCCGTGCTGCCTTGATGTTTCACAGGACACCAAAGGCCTAGTCACGAGCTCCCTGCTCTTGCTAAATATGCCCTTTACCCTGCAGGAAAGACTCCACACCCAGCTAGTCTCCATACCAGCCAAACCCACTGTACCTTACCTTGTCCTCAACCTAATGGGTTTCACTTTTTTCAAACAAGCTTATTACATTCTCCTACGGGAACCAGAGGGCATCTCACCCTCCAGTTACTACAAAGCCTGCCTCCCATGGCCCTGTTGGTTCCCTTTGCTCCTAAGCGTAAACCCTGTGTGGCCCTGTGTGGTGTGAGGTGCCTCCTCCCTGGGCTAGAAGCGTATGTAATCTCATCTATGCAGTGTTGGGTGTTGTGTGTTCAGCCATCGTGTACTATTTAGGGCAGAGATCTCTCTCTCTAATGGAGGTAGTCGAGGCCTAGAACATCTGTAAACCTTAAAGTCTTCAAATATTCCTTGCTGTTTCAGTGTCTTTTCTGTCTGTGATTAGCCCAGTGTGAAACTTTTGTTTTTACCTCACGTAGAATGTAGGGAATAAAGACTTCTCGATGAAGGTAAAAATCAAGAAGTATCTTTTCAAGACAAATGGGAAAGTGTGACCAAGGTGGAAATGAATGCCAGGCATAGTGCATCTCTGTCCTAGCTCAGCCAGGTTCGAGCAGTATTTAGCGTCTGGGCTTTCCAAACCTCAGGGCCCATAGGAGGGGCAGAGATTCAGGCACCTAGAAAGACTCGGACTTGCCCCTAGAACAGATGAGTAGTTCTGGTCTGAAAACAAGGGTTCTGGGCCAATTTCAGAAGAGTTTGGTGTCATGATGTCCAAACAGGCAGCACCCATGGCAGCACAGGGCATGGAGACCACAGAGGTCACAAGCAGAGCTATGAGGAGGGGACACCAGGTCAACTGCAGTCAATTCATCCCAAAGCAACTGGCCCAGGAATCTGTTTACCTAATAATTAATTGACCCATGTATTTATCACTGCATTTTATACTTGATACATTAAATATTTTTAAATATTCTTGCTTCAATTTTACTGTTTTTCACTTTTTTTAATATAGCCATGAAATAAATATATATTTAAAATTATCTAAAATCCTAGGAGACTATTTTCAGTTTCTGACTGGGATGATTAATATTCCAGTGCATGACATTGGATATAAAGGTGTTTCTTTTCTATATTTAGAGCAGTTTCTTAAATTCTGGGAAATGGCATTACTAGGTCAATAATTATGAACACTTTTTAAATTTTTTAATTTAAGATTGTTTTCCAAAGTAGTTGTACAATTTATATTCCCATTAGCATAATATAATTGTACTTGTTTAACCAAATTTGGTCTAGGTTTTTTAATATTACTTGAAATAATTTTTGGTAATTTGATTTCCTTTGTTATTTCTAAGTGAATTAATATTTTATGTACTTTGGTAATAAACGTAGTTCCTCATTTACACATTGGTTGTCCTTGTTTTCTTGATTCTTTATCAGCTTAAAGGTTCTTAGTGTGTTGGTATCAACAGGAAAAGACTCTTTTTACAGTGAATAATACTATATTTGTTGCAACAGTTTCCCTAGTCTATTGTTCATCTTTCGTTTTCAATTATGTATTTTTTCTTTTTGAAAGGAAAATCACATAAAAAATTTAAATGCTTGTGCAGCCAAATTGTCCACTTGTTTCTATGTATGCTTGTGTTTGCTTTTAAACTACGAAAGTCCACCATCCACAGATTTGACAAATAATGATACATTATTCAATTTTTGTGCGGTTTAATTTTTTAACTTCTTACAGTGTGGTGTGAGGTTGCGGATTTTAATTTCTGGCTTGATGTTTATCAGATGAAGGGTCTTAATTTATAACTCCAAATTCTTTTCTTCTTTTAATCCCTAGAGTCTTCACTGTCCCTATGGCCAACTAGAAAGAGAGATAAAAGGTTATAGACAAGTGTGAAAGACTGATTGTTGTTTCCCTAATTAACATGGAGCAAGAGTCAGTGAGAGAGAATGACTTTCTCTGAATGTCTTCCCCTTGTAGTTGATAATGTAACATTTGCTTATTTGTATCAAATTAAGGCAGAAATGACTTAAATTGGCCAAAACATGCATAAAATACTCATCATTAAACACAATAGTAAAAGAAACATTTAAAAAATATAGAAACTCTCAAGTTTTGCTAGAATCTATTATCCATGAAAGGTAAATACAAATGTGTGACTTTTAGATTATTAGACAAATTGAGAATGCCAATTTTTTAAGGAAAATTGTGTATGGAATTTTAGGGGAGAACTGCCTCTATCTGGCCAGATCTGGAGCGTTTGACTTGTCAGATGGGGCAGCAAATGACCTTATTAGAGGGCCTCGGTATGAATTAAGCAGAACTAGAGGGAACAGGTTTCTGTTGCTATTCATTGCAGGGTCACCAAGACTGTAGTTTTAGGCAGAAAAATCCCTCAGAACTAAGGAGTGAAGACTCACTTCAAAGTGCAAATCCAAAGAGGGGCCTAAACGATTTAAGGATTCACAGAGAAAAATGCAGAAGTCCAGTGCTTTGATGGTAAGGCCTATTAGTTTCCTAAGCTCTTTCACCAATGGTTTCTGCTTGTATCTGTTGGCAGAAAAATAAACTAAGGTTGTGAGCAGAGGAAGACATGGTAGAACAGGGAAGCCAAGACAGATATACCATTCTCAGATCATCGACTAAAGGGAGCAGCTAAGATGAGAAGTGATTGGGTTAGAGATGAATTTTGAAAGGTCTGAGCAACTGTCAGAATCGTCCTGCCAGCCACAGAAGTGAGGAAGACTGCATGAGGAACAGCCTCGAGGTCACAGGAGCCGAAGTCCAAGATGTTCAGATGAGATGTTAAGTAAACAGGCTGTGAGACAGAGGGGACTGGATTTCAGGGGAGCCATCTCCTGTGGCTGGGACTGTACAAGCCTGGGCAGGAATGTAGGCCTCTGGGGGTCTCTCGCTTACTTTCCCCTGCATTAGGGAGCCTCTCCAGGCCCCCAGCCAGCTGCCTCGCTTCCTGCTCCTCCCTTCTCTTGGTGCTTCCCATCACTTCTCTGCTGAATTCCCATCACTTCCCATCACTTCTCTGCTGAATTCCTCTTAGATGCTGTATTAAGAGTGTGACTGTCTACTTGATATTTTGGTTCCTCTCCTGGGAAGAGGAGAGTACAGGATGTACCCATTCAGCCATTCTGAAACCCCTTTCTGGTATCATGTTGTTTCATCTGGCATTTTCCTGATAGTCCTAGTGAAATGCTTCTTATGTGAAATGCCTATTCATAACCTTGACCCATTTTCCAACTGGCTTATTCTTCATTCTTATTAATTTGCTAAAGCTTCTTAGGTATACAGGACACTAACCCTTTGCTGGTTAAATGCATTCCAAATGAATGCTTCTTCCAGTGTAGGGTTTATCTTTTAACTTTGCTCATAGTATCTTTAGCTATACTTTTTTTAAAAAAAATTTTAATGTATAGGGCATAGTTGGAAGGAATCAGTTTTAAAAGGAGAAGATTTATACATCAGTTTTAAATTAGATGATAGGAAGTAGAATGAGTTTTCTACCTGGTAGGCTATTGTGTCAAATAATCAGTTGATTATTTGGTGCAAATAATCAACCAATTAATCAATCAAAAGAACAAGCCAATCAACCTCATTTTGAAAGTAGAAGGCTAGTTGGTAGAATCCTCTTGTGGAGAGAGGAAAATAAATAACTGCTTAGGGAGACTGAAGAAATTCTGAGTAACACTGAGAATGCAGTTGAGGTGGTAGAATATGACTTTATAGTAGCATTTTGATTTTCTCAAGCTAGGCTCATTGTCCCAAATAAAAGCATGGAAATACCACATATTTGAGATTTTTCTAGCGTTGAGGGTTTCTAGGAGTCTGTAAATAGCAGAGGCCCAAGAGAACAAGGAGGTTTACATGGAAGTGAAGAGGGATAATCTTAAAGTAGCATAAAAGAATAAGGATACTGCTGCCCCACCAGACTGAATCATGTCCCCCCCAAATTCATATGTTGAAGCTTTAACCCCCAATGTGACTGTATATGGTGATAGGGCTGGCAAGACATAATTAACGTTAAGTGAGGTCATAAGAGTAGTGGGCCTGATATGATAGTGTCCTTAAAAGAACAAGAGGCTCAAGAGCGTGCTACCCCCTGCCTATTTTTCCTGCACCTCAAGAACAGAGGCCTCACCAGACACTGACCCTGCTGGCACCTTGATCTTGGACTTCCAGTCTCCAGAAATGGGAGAAAATAAACTTCTGTTATAATATTTAGGCCACGCAGTCTATGGTATTTTTTTTTTATGGTAGCCTGAATGGACTAAGACATGGGGTAAGGGAAAATAAGCTGCCTCCATCTGAGAGGCCTCAGTAAGAATTGTATATCAAAAGAAGAGTGAGGTTTCTGTAAAGGTAAAGAGAGAGAAATGTTCCTGCAGGAAGCTGAAGATGTAGGTCACTTTGCTCCCCAGGACACTGAAACGCAAGTGGACATCGTTTCCTTTATTCCACAGGATGCCCTATAATTACTGTTAATATTTTTATTTTTGATTTTGGAACTCCATATTATTACAATAGACATTTTAATATTTATAACAGCAATAATAAAAAAATCATGTTTAGAATTTTGTATGAATACATTTTGTATTCAGAAAAATCCACCAGTTTATTTCCACTGGCTTTTTCTTTTCTTTTTTTTCTTTATACAATTTTCACATTGTATTTCTAAATGACAGGATGTGAGAATTTCTGGCTGATACCTTCAAGCGTGTAACATATTGTGAGTTTAGGTTTCTTTTTAGTTCCAATAAATGAATAACCTAATTCAATAAAAATTTTGCCATATTTTTTATCATTAATTTTTCGTATATAAGAGACCTATTAATGTTTTACATGTAAATAGAAATTTTAATATTAATATCTCCTCTGGATCTGGTGATGATTATATCTTGAGGAAAACACTAGGTACTTCTTTAACTTATATTTCCATGTAAACGTTCCTTTTCCTTTTTAACCAATTTTGATATATGCATAAAATATAAACATGTACAACTAATAATAAAATAAATACAAAATTCAAAACCATCACAACTACCGTATTAGCAGTCAGTGTTCCAGTAAGGGACAAACTCAGTTACGTATCTGCTGCTCTGATGTATGCTAACTGCCAAGAAGCTAACTCATTACATACTCAGTGGTTTTGTAGTTACGTTTAAGAAGCAAAATAATTGGGTGCACTAGTTTTTATCAAAGCAGCAATTGAAACAGATGACATTACTACGTTAATGTAACCAACCTGAGAATAACCTTTCAATTTGCAAAGGTCACAGACCAGCCTTATTGAAACATTAACTTATTTAAATTTCATTAGCATTCCCATTATTCCTGACCTAGACACTTACATCCCCACATATTTTTAGGAGCTGGTTTTATCATGTTTCCTTTATCCTTAGCCACAACACCCCTATGACCCCATTCATCTCTTCATAATAAGAAAACTTTTGCTGTTTTTAACATCATTATAATATTACAGGGTGCAAAGGGCATCTACAATCTTCTAGAGCAGGAATATGTACACAATCTGAGTGTGCATCAAGAAATATTTCTCTTTGCTAGTGGCTTTAGAATAAGAAATTCTCAGTGTCACATCATCCTGCAATGGCCACGAATGAGTACCACGGCTGTAAAAGTGTAAGTTCTAGCAATTTTATGTAGAGATGCTTTTCTCATTTAGGAATTTGGCTTTTACTAGCAATTACAATGTAAATACATCCTCTATGATAAATCTAGTTGCTCTTGAAGAGTTTTATTAATAATATTTATCTGCCTGCCTTGTAAACACCATATCAAAATCAGGAGCAGGATGATGATCTGGGCAATAAATCTATTTTAATGTGTTATTTTTCATATTATATAAAACTTTGAGAACTTTAAAGACTAAATAAGAAAAGAGTCAAGAAAACTAATCATTTAGGACAGGGTAAGAAAGCATAGCAAACAGGTTAAACAAATCCCATGTGCAATACTAAATTTTAAAATTTTGAATGTTTGAATGTTTTTAAAAATTTTGAAATCATTTTTATGAAAAAGTAAAAAAGACAGATAAAAATATTCATTGAGGTGTCTATCCACGAGGAGCCCAAATGGATAGAAAACAATCCAAAGATTCCTTTGCAGTATTTTTTTTTCTCAGATCCCCTTTTGGAGCTTTTACTTGTTCTCTTTCAATGGAATGGTAGTGATGTAATTAGTGCTAATGGCTCTTTTTCAGCAGCGCAAATTCATTTTCACTCCTTGTTTGTGTTGCATTTTGCAGGTTCCAGCAAGGTTTTTTGGCTCTTTACAAAAGGCCTGTCAAAAGCCAAGAGGGCAAAAGAGAATGCAGAGATTACAGTCAGGAGACCAGGGCCAAATTTGCTAATGGCATATTTGTATTTGGCTGAACTGGCTGCCCTTGGGGTGGATGTAACTAGTGAACCTTGGGTCTACAGAGCAGATGTTCCCTCTCCAGAGATGTAAAAGGCCACACACCTCCTACCACTCTGAAAATGAAGATGAGAGATGTCAGAAGACACGCCAAATAAGCTTTCGATTCCTTCCATTGCCCTTGCCCACATCTGATGTATGATAGATGGCCCAAAGGACATGCCCTTTTATTCCACCGCGCCACACAGAACTGAGATAAATACGGCTACATGAAACTAACTTTAGTGTTAGGGTTCGTTTAGTCATTTTACTCAGTAGTTTTTTTTTGTTTTTTTTTTTGAGACAGAGTCTCACTCTCTTGCCCAGGCTAGAGTGAGTGCCGTGGCGTCAGCCTAGCTCACAGCAACCTCAAACTCCTGGGCTCAAGCGATCCTTCTGCCTCAGCCTCCCAAGTAGCTGGGACTACAGGCATGCACCACCATGCCCGGCTAATTTTTTTTAAAATATATTTTTAGTTGGCCAATTAATTTGTTTCTATTTTTAGTAGAGATGGGGTCTCGCTCTTGCTCAGGCTGGTTTCGAACTCCTGACCTTGAGCGATCCGCCCGCCTCAGCCTCCCAAAGTGCTAGGATTATAGGCATGAGCCAC
>CAUYRT010080179.1:0-13940 GCA_963574885.1 Lepilemur ruficaudatus | reverse complement strand
CTGGGCTCAGGCGATCCTTCTGCCTCAGCCTCCCGAGTAGCTGGGACTACAGGCATGCGCCACCATGCCCGGCTAATTTTTTCTATATATTTTTAGTTGGCCAATTAATTTCTTTCTATTTATAGTAGAGACGGGGTCTCGCTCTTGTTCAGGCTGGTTTCAAACTCCTGACCTTAAGCGATCCTCCCGCCTCAGCCTCCCAGAGTGCTAGGATTACAGGCGTGAGCCACCGCGTCTGGCTAGAAATATTTCTTTAGAAATCATGCTATGTGGTGCAAGATAAACAGGTACTTAATATTCATAAATGTCTTTTAATGATAGTGCTGGTTGGGACTAGGGTAGATCAATAAATGAAATTTGCTGGATGTACAAAACTAAAGGCTAATCGAAATTTTGATATTGGCTATGATCAAGGCCAATGCACTTAAATAAAGACATTTCCACTTTGAGCTCATGGGAAAAAGGGACAGCACATTTCAGATGCCAAACCTCTGACCAAATCTGGGCAGTAGTAATATCCTCTTCTGGCCGTTGGTAAAATTCCCAATAAACCAAATTCCAAAATCAGATGTAAAAGATGAAGGGAGCTCTGTAGACCGGCTGAGTGACATCTGTAGTCCTTGGTCTCTCAGGAGGCCTGGAGCCCAACTTGGAGTTCTGTAATAGCTTATTGCTCTTTGCCCAAGACCTTCAAAGCCTCACATTTAATGTATGAAAAAAAGTCCTCCTCAAGCACCTTATTAAAGCTATTTTGGCTTGGACCGAATGCCAGTGGGTAGAATCTGGGTTTTATCAGGTGCTGCTTGAGGAAAAACACTTAGGTAGTTCAGGAAAGCACTGAAAACAGAGACAGGGTTTTGAGGTTGTTATTTGGAGTCAGACCCTTGAAAGTATCACGGAAACAAAACAGTTTTAAACTTTTTAAAACGTTATCATTTCATTTTATATCTGGCTTCGATATGGTGATAATGTTTGTCCCTGTTTCTTGGACAACTGGCCTTTTTCTTCAGTACTTTTCCTTTGGGGAAAGGTATGCCTTTCAAATGCTGCACTGGAGCTCACACCTCATTATTCTCACTCCCTTGTTAGGCTCAGCAATCCCTGCCTTCTTCCTAAAGTTCCATCAGATAAACAGACCAATAAGGAACTCTCAGCAAACACGGAAGAAACTGAGCCTGGGACAGAAAGTACAGCTTACTGGCCAAGTATCAGAAACTCTAAAGGCTTATGTTTTTGTGCTCCTCTACCCATATACACTTATTTTCTTACCGTAATTTTTTCTTTACCCAGATTGACCCTGTTATTTATTTTACTCAGGGGTGTGGGTATTTTTATAAGCATTCTCAAATTTGGGGGGGAATGAAACAGTGTATGATCAAACAGATAAATAAATATTGATACGGTGACATCACATCTTAAATGAGGTAATTAGCAATATGTCCATTCAGAGGAGGATTTGAGTCTTCCAGAATAATATAAATTTAGAGTTTGCTTAGTTTTTATCTTCTTCTTATCTCCTAGCATTATTAAATAATTAGATAATTTATATCTTATCTTTTGGTTGCTCATGCCCACTCCAGAAATAATTTGTAAGGCAATCTATAATAATTTAGATTCTATCTGCTTTAAAAAGGAATTAGTGTGAGTTGAATACAGCATGCATAAAGGATGTAACCTGGGAAAAAGTTATTATGTGGAAGCTTTGGAAATTATTCTTCCTTTGAGCATCATCAGGAGATTGAGCAACATGGTCAACTTAATACAAAGAATATGGCTTTTGGGCAAAACATGCTTATGAACTCAAATATTAGTGATTTTACATATCTTCTACTTTAATTCATTAAGTTCTGCCTAATAGACACTGTGCAAACATTATTCATAATTTACTAATACCATTATGGCAATATTTTAGGAGATGGATGGAGATAGTTGTTCTAGTTTTCAACGTTTTAGTGTAAAGCACCATATAGTATACACAGGCCAGGATATTCTGCTTGACATGGCTTTTCATTATGGGCCTGTATGATGCAGATTTTACTGGAAAAATATACTTATTTTTGTTCCTTTTAGCTTGACTTTGAAAGCAATCTTGGAAAATTCATTATAGTACTGAGTGACACATGAGGATGATGGAATAGAAGGAGCTGTTACGTAGACCTGACCTGGGCATTGTGACTGTGGTATCACGAGCCCTTTGTAGGACACAGCATCTCTTATCTGAGGTTCACTCTTTCTCATGGGGGCCTACCCCCTCTTCAATTCTGCATACTCACACAGACACACACACACACACACACACACAGAATGAAGAACCTTCATTCTTACCTGTGGATAGAGATACACTTTGGCAGGGCACATTCGTATCCTGCTTCTGGCCTTTCTCATACTTGAATGTCTTTAGTTTCTACGTCATCCACACAGGGACTGTATAGGGTCAGCAAAGTGACTTGGTAAACTAATATATGCCACCATGTTAGTGCATATCTTCCCCATGGGATGAGCCCAGCTTTCTGGTCAATTTTTATTTTTTGCAAGTGATTATTAATTTAAAATATCCAGGTATTTTATTATTCATTTAAATTTAATTTAGAAAAGTGCAAAAAGAAAAAATTGTGACCAGCAGAAATTAGGTAGCTTCTAAGGTAGCTGTTGCTATTATATCTTTTGTTAGCAAGACAAAGTGTGTGTTATTTCTTAATATTGAACATGTTTTTGACTAAATTTGAATTCTACTGTGTCCAGTAGAATTGAAAATGTACCAGCTTTGCCATCATTACTAACAGTGATGATGACAATACCTGCTATTTATTGCATACCACCCATGAACAAGCTATTGTGCTGCAAATTCACATAAAGTATCTCAATTAATTCCCAGTACTGTGCTGCTTGGGAGAGATTACTATTTGCCTTCTGCAAGTTAATTAAAGAAACCCTGAGATGTTGAGTCATTTATCTGAGTTACAAAGCAAGTAAGTAGACCAGATAGTTGAAAATACTTTCAAATTTGCTTTGATAACAAAAATTATATTTGCCTTTTGTAATATAATTGCAGTATTACATAGGAAGTTATACATGCCATAGAAAGCTGGACTCATTCTCAGTATATGATCTAGGAAAACCAAAACCACTGTTAACAAATGGTCCATCTTTGTCTGACTTCTTGAGAATAATCTTTGTAGATTACCTGATAATTTTTTTGAAAATAGTTTTTTTCTTATGACTTTTTAATAATGTAGTTTTAACTTTCTTTGCAATAGACTCAATATGCATTTTAAATTTAGAATAAGCACAAATTTCCAGGACAATATAATTTTTTACACATTTGCTTTTTGACTTTTTTTAACCACGAAATACTCGAATCCTTCCTTATTTATTAGTTAACTTTTATCAATCATTTATTCTTAAAACAGTCTTCAACTACTATATGCCGATGTTTAAGATTATCACTTCTGTTTTTCATTTAACATCCTTAAATGCATATCACAGGTTAGATGTTTAAAGTTCCTTGCTGTGAGTATTTATGCCTGCTCTTTCTCTGTTACAAATATGCTAAGCAGTCTATGAGAAACCTATGTGAAAATTGGTGCCTTTGGAGATTAAGTAAAGACTGCCTTACCTGTTATTTTTCTATTTCTTGCTCTACTAAGCACCCAATTAATAAGCTTGACATAGGTTTATGTTTAGCCTGCTATTTACTCTGAAAAATTATAAGTAACACATTTATAGAAAATAATTAAATACTACATACAGGTAAAAACGAAAAGTAAATCCTCTCCTTCTTTCTGTTTCTCCTCTGGCCGTTGCTCCCAAGCCTAAATTTCTTCTGTTTCCACATTTTCTTAATAGGCATATGAGCATAGGCATATATATGTGTACATATTTTATGTAGTAGGATCTTTTCATAATAAGTTCAAATTGCATAGGATGACTGTCTTCTCTGAGTATGCCTTTTTCCTGTGTGTACTGTGTTGTGGAATAAGTAGCTTTCAGTAGGATATTCAGTAAAATAAGGATAACTTTCAAATGGAAGAGAGAGTCAGTAGCATGGAAATAGAAGTAGAGAATCAAGATATGAAAAAGAGTGCAAATTTATAGACTATAAAGTTCAAAAATGTCACTAGATTAGCAACCATCGTATGTGTAACAGTTTTCTTGAAAACTTTTATCAATATCAAAAGGAAGGTATAATCAGTAATATATATACATTTTTTAATCTGAAAGAAGGAAGTGAGGCAATTTCTTAGAACACAGCTTTTAGTCTAGAATTCTAAGGTTTCCATGGGGCACATTTACACTGGGATCCTGGGAGCTGTGCCTGTTGAGGTAGCGTAGGTGAGTATGGTAGGTGCCAATGTGTGCTTGCCCAGGGGCTGAGATGTATCCCGCTGTATAAAGACTGCGGCAGCAGAGCATTAAACCCAGCATGGAGCCCTTCTGAATGGCGGCCCTGTGCGACTCACTGCATAGGTCCACGTCCATGAAGCCGGCCCTGTGTGCTTTGAGATCCTTGGGCATGTCTCAAGGCCTGCAGGGAGTAAGGCATGCTAGTGGAGAAGGGGAAGGTGGAGCCTAATTCAGGGATGTGCTCAATGAAGTGCACATCCTCTCTTTGGGTTTTCCTTATCTTCGCCACTTCCTCAGGAAGTGGGCTAGGATGTGGCCTATTTGGGGAAGTCATAGAGAAGGGTAGAGGAGGGTTCCGCTAGAAACATTTGAAACGTGGCTGGTGAGCCGATGCATAGACTTAAGGCGGCATCAGGCTCTTAAACGAAAGGGTATGAGGTAAGACGAGGGGCCCTTCTCTCCCTTGAATGTGGGACAACGAGAGTTGGGGGTGCCTTCCACAGACACTTCTGGTGCGTGGACAGCAGAGCGCAGGACGAGTAGGCACGTGATTACAGTTCCTTAAAGCGTTAGGACAGAGGAAACCGCATTTCTTACCGGAGCACAAAGGAGTGGCACAAAACTCAGCTTAGTGGCCTGGGGTGTCAGGAAAGCCTTCCTGGAAAAGGTGGCCCTGAGAAGGACCCTGAGGGACAAGTCTGGGCAGAGACCTGGATGCCCACATACTGCTATTCATTAAGCACTTTGGAATTTAGGCTAGGGGATACCGGGAACCGTTGAAGGCCTTTGGAACATAGCATCATCAGATTTACGTTTTCTGAAGTGTTTCCCATGTTACTATGTAGCAGTTGTTCTTAAAGTGTGGTCCCAGGACAAGCGGCATTGGCATCACCTATGAGCATCCTAGAGATGCAGATTCATGGGCCCTGTCCTGACCTATTAAATCAGATCTCTGAGGATGGGCCAGACACTCTGTTAGAAGCTCGCTAGGTGATCATGTTGAAGCTTAGGAACCACTACTGTGGAGAATGGATAGTGGAAAGGACTTAGAAAATGTTTGTTATAAATCCCTTATTTGACTAAAGAAGAACCTGGGGGCCTACATGAATAAGTAACTTCCCAAAGATCAACCTCGTGGTGAGTATTAAGACACCAGTCTCCTGACTCTGCCCAGTCTTTCTGCCATGGAAACTTCCCAGGCAATGAGAGGATTATCACAGCATTTTAAAAGAAAGATGTAATTATGTGCTATATTACCTTTCAAAAACAGTGCTTACAAAAGTACAAGTGGAAATAGGCAAATAATGTCATACATGAGAATGATTGATATATAATTTTTGGTTGTATCACATTTCGTATGTGATGCATATTGTGTTTGTGTGTCTCTGAGACTGGAATGGGGAAGAAGGAAGTAGCTGTTATCTTTACTTAAGCTAATTATTCTCTAAGCAGTGAATTTACTTGAGCTATGACCTTGGGTAAAACATTTAATCTCTTTGAGCCTTAATTTCCTTATCTAGGAAATGGGGATAATAATACCTAACATGGTTGTTAGGATAATGTGGCTTAATGTGAAAGTGTTTTGTGAGTCATAAAGCATTATAAATGTGAATATTATTTTTATCATATAATTTAAAGTAAGTTCAATCATCTAGCAAACATTTATTATTATGTTAAATATCGTTACAGAGTTTTTAAATGTGTTTTTGTTCAGAAAAATTACAAAACTTCTGAGATGATTTAAATCATTCACATTATCACTCAGTGGGAAACCCATCCAAACAATATAGAAAATTCTGATTTGAAATTCTCAATTCTATAATTTGGATTGAATTTTATCTAGTTAGTTGTCTTCTAATCTTTTCAAAATTTTTATTTTACTAGGGTTACTTAACCAGCACTTTATGAGGTAGTGCATAGTACTTTAATATTTTTAATTTTGTCTTCTAGGAGATGATTCACTTTGAGAATTAAATGAGTATATAATCATTTGTATAATCCTCCAGAAAAGCAACAAAAGTCTATGAGTAATTTCTAAGTAAAATTAAGTCAATGAGTGGTTTATGTGACTCATCAAACCTTAAAGTGAATTGGAGTAGTTTTGCTTTCATCACTTAGAAATAAATATTCTGGTTATTAATATGAGTCTTTTGGTGTGCCCATTTAAGCAGGTCATAGACATTCCTCATAGCCGTAGGCTAGGCTTTCTCAGGGATGTGTTAATTTGTGCCTCTTTGGTGTTAGAATGGTTAATTTTTAAGGAATGCCCACTTACCTCTAGAGATGGCACTTGTGCTATAGTAAATGGCAGTTTATTTGCATTAACACTAAGGACATATTCCATTTAGTACTGGCTAAATTGCATTACCCATAAAACTCAGTGGTGTGTTATTTTGATGTAGATATTCTGATAAGTTCAGAGATCATTCTTTAAATGCTTTGACTTTTAAATGTCTATTCTTTCTTGATGCTGAAGATCTTTCTAAAGTGTATATATATTTTTTAAGTAAAATATTCATGTCACAACTTAATCTTTTTTTTTTTTTTTTTTTTTTGAGACAGGGTCTTGCTCTGGCACCCTGGGTAGAGTGCAGTGGCGTCGTCACAGCTCACTGTAACCTCAAACTCCTGGCTCAAGTGACCCTGCTTCCTCAGCCTCCTGAGTAGCTGGGACTACAGGCGTGCACCACCATGCCTGGCTAATTTTTCTATTTTTTGTAGAGATGGGGTCTTATTCTTTCTCAGGCTGGTCTTAAAATTCTGAGCTCAAGCAATTCTCCCACCTCGGTCTCCCAGAGTGCTAGGATTATAGGTGTGAGCCAGCTACAACTACACCCAGCTCAACTTAATTATTTTGAAGAACAGTGTGCCAGTACTGTTCAACTGTGATTTCATTGTGGAGTCCAGGAGAGGGCTGACGTGGAGGGGCCCCCAACTGGAGAACCATGGGGAGAGGAAGACCCTCAGGACAGTCCTGCAGTCCTGCAGGGTGGACCGCACATCCTCTGTTATAAATGAGTAAGCTGCTGGCTGTCACCCTCATCACCACCTCCTTTGCTTTGCTTTCCCCCTGCCTCTGGATTCTGTCTTTTGGACTCAAATTGTATTTTGTCCAGTTCTTTGCCTTAATACTATAATTAATAGTATTTTTTTTTGAGGTAAACAATGAATGGTCAAAACTTTTCTCTATTTTTCATGGTAGTGTCATTTTTAAGTCAGTAGGATTATTTTATAGTCCTTTATTTCTTAACCAGTGTAGACCCAATTTATATATCCCCTATATCCTGTTTTTTGTGCATTTCTATGCTGTTTCACACTATTGATCTAGGAAATGAAATGTATTTCTTTTAAGAAACTTATTGAGACCTGAGCCCAGGTTGTTTTTTAAATGCAGTTTTTCTAATTTAGTTCAAATTCTGAGCTGAAAAAAATAACACAGGTAATATTACTGTTAAACACACAGAACAGTTACTTTTAAATAAAATATTATGGGGCATTAAACTAAGGGCAACTTTGTTTGTAAATGAAAGATTACAACTTTGTTCTGGTTTTTCTCCAGGTTGCAGTGATTCTTAACATGGTAGAAATATATGTATGTAATTAATACTCTAAATTTTTAGGAAATACTTTTTGAGTATCTGGCTTTCAGTCCAAATAGACAAAATGATCGTGTGTACTGAGATGCACAATTTCAATACAGTATCAATCTGTTAATGAGACTTCCCTTTGGTTTCACATAGTCAAAGGTAAATAACTTTCCAGAATATCCACAGCATAACAAGAAATGTAGCTATCTTGATAGATATTAAAACTAACTGAAATGAAATTTGAAATGGGGAGATAGTTTTAGGGCTCAATCAAGAACATTTACATTTGAAAGTTAACAATATTCTTTCTGGGTTTTTTCCTAGTAAAAATTTAAACAAAATAAAGTAATGAATGATGTTTTTTACTATACTTATTGCAATTATCTCTGCTGCTTGAAATTTTATTTTTTGGCCTCATATGAAGTGACAGATCATTACAACCAATTTGTGGTTTTAACAATCAGAAATAACTGACTAATGATGTTATTCATATTTGGTTTGGGATTAAAGGAAACTCGTGTGTGTGTGTGTGTGTGTGTATCTGTGTCTGTGCACACGTGTGTGTGCTTACATTTTAGTGTATTTTCTTCATAACTGAAAGGCCAAAAATAATTTGTAAAGCAATTCTGAATTCTTGGTATTCTTAAACTCAAGGGTTTTAATGTCTTTTTCAGTTCTTTTTTCAATATTTTAAGTTTCAAATTTTTTTTGAAAAAATTGTTTTTTTTAAAAAAACAAGAACTTTACTCTTTGTAGTGGAACAGATGAAAGGGTAGAGATCTTAACCATACAAATGTTTTAAATACCCTCTACATTTACTACCATACTTCTGCAACTTGGATGTCTCTCTATATATTTAGTTTCATTCAAATTTTCCAGTTTTCATTCTGAAAAGGAAGCAAAATACTGAATCCTTTTTCTAAAGGAAAATGTTTGTAGTGTCATGAAAAATGAGAACAGATGGCATTGTAAAGCTTTGGGGAGAAGTATAGCACTTCAATTCAAATTGTTAGGCAAAGTCAGAGACAAACACATAGCTACCAATTGTTGTAGCTATTTATATGACTTAATTCAAATGTATAAAACAAAAAGCGTACAAGGTAGAATTTTGCTTCTTATGTTAAATAAAAGCATTTTTCTAATTTATAGCTCAGACTTCACCAAGTTTGGATGCACAAGCAACCAGGTTTTATTAGGAAAAAAGAGTAATTAGGAAAAGCAGTTTTGGGCACTTAAAATGTATTCTATAATTTTAGGTTTCACAGTGGGCAGGTTTACCCAGATGCAGTGTGACAGCCTATTAGCAAAATAAACAGATCTTCCAAACTTAGAGTTCTTTTCCCTCCACTTTTAACTAAATTAGCTTTGCAGTGCATCAGGGCTTGGGTTGTGGTAGGATGCATTTACTTGCCCCCACACCATTCCGATTGAGCAGCAAAGCATCCATTACCAATACCATATCCAAAGTGACGTTTCCATACAGGCTGCCTGCTGTTTCATTCATAACCACAAAACAGACTGAAATGACTTTACTTCTTTTTACAACTTGCAAAGAGTTAATGGACTGTGCTGGCCCCCTGCCAAAACCTTTAAGAAACTTTATTAATGTGTTATGAGGCTGGGACACCATAGTGTGGGATTTTATTGGTTATTCATCTTAATGAATAAAAATATGTATGCACAATTAAAGCCACGTTCTCTAGCAATTGCTTTCTAATAAATGTGGAGTCTTTGTCAGTGCTCGTCATTGCATCATTGCATTTGCTGATCAATTGTGATCCTTCTCCTCCCCAGACCTAAGTTATCAGCAGTGCAAGAGCATGGACTTTGTTTAAAGAAATACCAGCTTATTAAAATAACATTATATTTGAAATGAATAGTTATTTAATGATGAAAAGAAAATTAGCAAGTGGTAAAAGTGAATTTCTTTAAAAAAAAAACCTGCGTGTCAAAAACCTAGTTATAATTCATAGAATTTTTCTCATTATATATTTTAAAAAGCTGGGCTATGATGTATTGATGACTCGTAAGACAGAGGCAACATAATTTTGCTGTAGGTCACATGAGAAAAGGACAGTGATGGCCAGCATTAAAAAACATTTTTTTTGCCTGTCTACTTCTAGAAAGCTTTCAGAAAACATTTCATTTTTATTTTTGTGCAATTTTATTGTCTTTTCCTCTCTGACTTTTTCTTCTTGCCCCTCAGGGGTGGGGTGTTGCAAGGAAAGAAGAAGTCTGAAATTGTATCCTATTATAAAGTAAATTTTAAAAAATAGACCGAGTGAATCAGTGGGTCTAGGTGGATTTAATGCCGCAGCTTATTTGAGATAAAAGTGGATATTTTTATATCTTTTGGGATATGTGATTTGTCCCCTCCCTCCCAATGAATACTATGAACCTTCAAAATATTGCTGAATGGTCTTCAGTTTATGAGAATAACCTCAAGTGCCTAAAGATGAAGAAAACTTCCAGGACGTTTTTTGGCAAAATGATTTTCACATTATGGTCTTTGGAGTGGGGAAATTTTGTACCACTCTATCAAAAGTACTCATGAAGAGTCATTAAAAGAAACAAAAAGCTCTGGTAAGTAAAAATACCAAGAGAATGAATACGTAACACTTCCAAAGTAGTAAAATAAAAGTTTAATCTATGTCTGCTTTTATGAATTTGATCTTAATTCATACTAACATTTCTGAGGCATAAAGTCATTTCTGGTTTTTGCCTCTAGTAGAAATGAGAATAATTCAATTTTCTTGAATTAACAAATTGGAAAATAAGGGTAATTTCTTCCCTTTTTTGGACAATTTAACATTGATGTTGGAATGGATGCCAATTGAAATAAAAAATCTGAACAGCTATGAAATTAAACACGTATCGGTTTACTTTCTTAGTCTCTTATTAACACAATGTGTTGCTTTGTTGTATACCTAAGTCAGAACTTGTCTTGCATTTTAAAAAATCACGTACCTTGAGGCATTAAAATCAGATTACAAATATGGGAATAAAAGTTGAAAGATGATTTTTAAGTGACTTTTGGGGGGATAAAGCTATGCAGGGAATGGTAAATAATATTTCAGTTTAGATTTTGAACACTGTGTGCAGTTTGCTGTCTTTTCAAATTGAGTTATCATGCTGAGGCACTTGGCCTTGTGAATTTGACGGTGCTGTGCTCTGTGTGGTAACAAGCCACCTGAATTGAAGCAAGGAAATATTTGACCTTCCTTGTGTTCTTTCTTTGAGGCTCATTTACCTGTATACAAGAGAGTGGTGAAAATTGTGTTGGTGGATCTGTCTTTCAGTAGAAACTATCTCACCTGGGTGATCATGTTGTCTTTGTAGAACAATCAGACCCTGAACTCGGGTTAAGTACAGCTAAGATTGTAGTAACATTCATGTAAAAAATGACACATGGGAGAAATCAGACTGTCATTTGTGAGATGTGACTGAGAGAGTGAATTACTTGATCCTGTGGTGAAATTTCAGGACTTTGGTAGGAGATTAGGAGGTTTGTGGGGAATGGAGAAGGTGGTGGCTTTGCAGTGGGAGTCTGGTGTTCACGTGTTATCACTGCACTGAGCTGCTCGGGCTGTGCTGGCTCTTCGCCTGTAAGCAGAGTGCGCCGACTTAGTCCTCAATTTGTGGCATGCTATGGGCAATACTGGTCTCGTCCTCCTCCCAGTTTGTGCACATTACCAAACCACAACATAAACTCATCACAAGCAGCAGCCTCCACTCAAGGGAGGCTTTCACCAGGAAAACTGGGAAGTTGTGTGTCACAGATTAGGAAAATTGACCAAAGAACCCTGTAATTGCAAAGGTAAAACCTCTACCTGGACGGGATTTCTTTTTCCATCTAGTGGTGACACCTCTAATTTTGGAAGACAGTCATTTAGATTGGGCTCTGGAGACAAATTGACTTGGGTTTAATTCCTGGCTTTTTCAGTTATTAACTGAAGAGCCTTGGGAAGGTTATCTTATCTGAAAATGGGGAGAATAATGATGCCACCCCATTGTGTAAGTGCAAGGATGAAATCTGCATGCACTGTAGTATCGAGAACAGTATTGGACATGTAAACAAATGCCCAATGACTGTCTCACTGTTATTTTATTATTAATACTATCCATCCATAGGCTTTCTGCTGATGAAGAGGAGGAAAGGCTAACATTTTAAGCACGTATAATGTGTAGAATTCTAGGCTTTACGTAACTAATTGCCATTTATCCTGACTAGTATCCTCTCAGGTGTAGGCATCAGTTTTACATGAATTGCACTATCTTGTCCACACAGTAAGACATTAAGTGTATGACTTCCAGGAACTGGTATTCTAGTTGGGGATACAAAATGCACACACTTGGCAATATGTACCAAAAATGACCAAAACAAGAAACAAGCAAAGTCTGAAACTATCTCTTAGTTTTTTTGTAAAGCATGTTGTCTTAATTTCATAGCTCTGTATGTAATAGCACAGGGTCTCTTTACAGGTACTATGTGATCAATCAACATTTATTGAATTCTTCTGTTTGTTGGACAGATTGTTGTTATAGAATTTGGGAATTCTTAAGGAAGAAAAGGTAACATGTTAGCAGTATCAGACCATAAAAATCTCACGAAAGAAAAGAAAATTATCTCAAGTTTTAAGAGTGTGCGTAAGTTACCAGTGAACTGGAGACATTTTTTGAAAACACCAACTTTGGTTCACCAGTCTGTTAAGAGTGGCCCATTGTTATATGGCTGCGTGGCTTTGACTGTTCTGGTAACTAAACAAAAGGTTAAGTCTCTATGTCTTTCTATTAAGAAGTCTTGAGAATAGTCCCTAAATGTTTTCTATGCAAAAACGTAATAATGGTGAGAAATTATTCTGCCGTGAAAAGGTTCAGGGAAACTGTGTGTGTGTGTGTGTGTGTGTGTGTGTGTGTCTTTTTTTTAAATCAGGTGAATACTGGAGAATAGACAGTATTCAAAATATACCAGGAGAGAAACATTAGACTTTGTTCTCATACAATGGGGATTTTAAAAAATAAAGTAAAAAATATTAGTGTGGCCGTGCTGAGTGTGTGGATATATAATTAAAGCTAGAAAGACTGGGCACTTAGTGAATAAGCACTATGAATGTGATGAATACCACCAGTCTGTGTCAGCATTATGGAATTCATCTTTCACCTCTGAATTATCTCTCAGCAGAGGCAAGAATGTTGGATTCAGCTGAAGCTTAGAATTACCAAATGATAATCACTGCCAGTGATGATTGCAGGATAGAACACCAGGCCTATCTCTCAACCTGAGCTTAAACTTGTGAAACATCCTAAAAGAAAAATCCACTGACCTTGTTATGCAATATTTGGCAGCTGTGGACACAGCATTTTAGCTGGGATTTAAGTTTAATAGAGAAAAAAAGGACAGAGACAATACACACCTTGAGAGATCTGGGAGAATTTATGAAATATTTTTCCATTATTTATTCAAGTGTTTTTTTACATTTCTACTATGAACAAATCAGTATATATTCAGTTTTGCGGTCCCTCTCTCCTTTATTTCCTCCCTCCCTGATTCCTTCCCTCCCTCTCTTTCTCCCTTCCTTTCTTCGTTCCTTCCTTCCTTTTTGTCACCTTTTTGGTCAGCACTAGGAACTTCTAGAAACAGTATGTTTGATCTCAATTTTCCCAGTTAGCTGGATTTTGTGCCACAGATACAGTTAATTCCTTTAATTTTGAGGCCTTTTCCATAGAAGGGTATAAAAAGGTTTTGTTTTGTTAATGTTATTTTAATGATGTAAGAGAAGCATACCCTTTTAGAGGAGTTGAAGGAAACAAATTAATTTTTTTTTCATTTTGCATATGGCATATGCCTTGATAGAGACTATATGCCCGTGTCAGAATCATGCCATTGCAAATGGGAAAATGTTGGCTTTGCTCATGTTTTTCTATAGCATGTTTTAATATAGCCAGGAGTTTTTAATTTTACCTGTGTCCACAAAATTAAACAAGTTTCTTTAATCAGCAGAAAGCATT